>JAQIXJ010004058.1:0-11480 GCA_034700185.1 Phthiracarus laevigatus | reverse complement strand
CCTTCCAAACATACCAACTTTATAAGCCTAACCATATTAAACGGAACAGATATTCATTTTAATTACATAATAACAACAACCAAACACACATATACAGGCTATCCCCGTGTGTTATCCTGGGTGGGGGTTGCTTTTGGGCTTTTCAAAATTTTTTTC
The DNA here is from genome assembly GCA_034700185.1 of Phthiracarus laevigatus. Taxonomy (NCBI): domain Eukaryota; kingdom Metazoa; phylum Arthropoda; class Arachnida; order Sarcoptiformes; family Phthiracaridae; genus Phthiracarus; species Phthiracarus laevigatus. The sequence goes on along the minus strand of JAQIXJ010004058.1, from coordinate 11,324 downwards.
CAAATTCCTGGGTGGGGAGTCAAACTACTCGTATTAAAACGACAATTTTTCTGTCATCGTCCAAAAAACATTAAAAATACATTGTGTTGTTCATTTTCATTTTTTTAGATAGGGGGTCAACTTTTTGAGAATTATTGGGGAGGGAGAAGTTTCCCTGGGATAGCCTGCACATATGCGTGCGTCTGGAATAACTATGATAATTTTTAAAACCAATACAAATCGTTGTATGACTTATGAACTATTGATTTTTTTAACGCAAACATTTTTTTACCACAAACAATTGTAAAAAATTGTAGCTTTTAATTTAAGTGTAAACAATTGCAATGTTAGAAATAACAAATTTAATGATTTTCACAACAATTGGTCTCATATAAAGTAGAACAAGTTTCATTTTAAAAATCTTTTTGCCTACGATTAAACAAGTTAAGCAATATCGCAAGTTTTTAAAATTTAAACACAATAAAATAACGAGCACTTATTGGTATGATTTATACAGATACGATCCGACGCTTGACAACAAATAAAATAACCAGTGTTATTGGCTTGTTAAATTAAAACTAACAGTATTGCTATACTTAGATTCAAAATTTAATTGAATACATCACATACCTGACAAAATATTTTTCTAGCCCAGTCTTCACCAAAATTTCCAAGAATAATCCTTACATCATTTATCTATATGTTTTTTTGTAAAGTATAGAAAATTAACGTTTGAATTTTATATTTAAATTAGCATTTAAAAGAGTAATTCCAAATTCTTTATTTAAATTTACCTGAAATTTTTGAAGGTACATTTCAGGCATGAGTTCATCAGCGAGACTCTGTGAAGCAGCGATTTCTATTTTAGCATCATCTAAATCTGCTAGTAAATAGCTATGCGGCTAAACATAAGTAAAATTAGTAGATTTGATGAGATTATAATTAATAACTCATACTAGACTATATCGCGGAGAGTTTTGGTAAATGGTTCCTACTTTTGTCCAATTGAAGTATTTTAATAGGGCTATACGAGCTAACATTGATTAAACACCTTACTATAGATTTGTTGATCATTTTAAACTTTATGACGTTTAAATGTTGTATACCTGGATTAAAAGCTGCTTCACTCGGTACTATACGGAAAAAATTTGGCGAAATCTTAGTGAAAGTGTCTGCATATGAAAGCTAAGCGGAACACAAAAATATTTTAGAAATTTAGCGCAAGTTTTAAGTAAGTATATGTGGGTTTACCTGAACTAAATTAAAGAATTTTGATGCTTTAACTATTGGATAGGTGACTGATGGACACGCGTCTCCAAACAGAATTATCTTTTTTGGTTCTTTATATAGCATATCAAAAAATTCTTTCATACCATATGCAGCGTCACACTATTTAGACAAAGCACAGCATCATTCTAATAACACAACTTATTTTTCAAAGAATAAATCAAGTATTAAGCTAAATGTTTGAAAAAAATCGTCTATTATTTGAATTAAAAGGACAACCATCATGTTTATTCAAATAAACTTCTGTTACAGTAAATAAACAAATAAGAGTTGATATACAAATAATTAAATATGGAATGACAAGTTACTCTCAAATTTTATCATTAGAATATTTGTTTAGATTATACTATATTTTCCAAAATAATAGCAGTATTATGCCATATCAAAGAAATACAATTGAATTATAATGGCGAGTCAGTCAGTACAGGCCATACAGCGAGCATGTCATGTTATTTAATCGAAGCACTGGGTTATCAACCGTAACATTTCCCAACATTCAACTAAATTCTTATTTACAAATCACTATTTTCTAAGTTATTTCGTTATATTCGATTTTCAATACAAAATAATAATAATATTGTTTTTTTTTAAATTTTTTAAATTAAATTTAAACTAATTTGGATTTATAAAATGTCAAAATTTATAATTAAAATCATTTTGAGTTAATCTTACCTAGATTTTATAATAATTTTTATTTGCTTAATTTAAGCTTTTTATGTATAAAAGCAGCATATTATTAGTCAAAAATCATGTTTCGTAATACGAATAATGAGTTGAAATAGTCTAATAGTATCTAAAGCGAAGCTTCTATAGAGCGAAAGCTGAGATATTCTATATTTCTGGATACTTTTATTCACTTTTTATTTACTGTTCGATTAATTAGTAATCGGTTGGTCTGCATACTGCTACAAACATTACTGTCTATTCATACGGAAGAATAACAGATTTAACAGAATATTTAATCAAACAAATTTAGCATTTGTTCTTTTAAAAAGTTGGATAACAATGCAAAAAGCGATGTTTATCGAGTAAACAATTTTAAATTGTGTTTGTAATTGTTTATTGAGATTAGATTTTGATATGTAACTGACAGCAAATATTTGAAGTGTCGAGCAAATAAAAATGATATAATCAATCATATTATAATGGTTTTAAAATGATTACCTTCGTGTCATTCCAGTAAAGATCAAGAGAGTATCCACGCATCATTGGTGGGCTATTGTTAATATGCTGGAGTGCGAGATATACGGAGGGTAATACTCCTCTTCCTACGGATCCTTGCACTATATTAGTACTTGTTGGAAAGAATCCTGCGATTGATAGCTTGTTCGGTGTATATGATGTTTGTTGATTTCCAGTAATTATTGCTAACAATTTGAATATGAATATGAATTTCACTCTCAAATATATAATCGTGTAATGCGTTTTCGGTTGCATTCCAGTGCTTATTCCAATTGGTTACCCAAAACTATCTCTAATCCATTTTCAATCAACAATAAATATTCAGTTACTCTACTTATATAAAAACCAATTCAAATTAATAATAATTAAGAGTATTTAAATTTGTTTTTAAGATTAATTTCTTCAAACTAATTATCAGAGTATACGAACTGCCGCTAAAATTATTATATATAAATTTCCGTGCTTTATTTATCAATTAGTATATTACCCATTTTTACATAAGCTGCGAATAATGTATGACAGATGATTTACATAAGACTGAAAATTTAGTAATAATCAATAGAATAATAACATATGAAATCACTCCCAATTGCAATGATCTTAAATTAGTTGTTATATAGAAAAATAATCAATTAAATTTATAATTATTATAGATATACAGCATTACAATTACAGTTATCTCACCAAAGCCTAAACTTATATATAGCTTTACGTAACAAAAATTATATAAGTTTATTAGCTATTATAAGTAGGGATGCGAAAATAGTTAATTAAATATTCTTAAAAATCATTAAAAACATATTGATAACTAATATATAGCTGTTATATAACTTAAATATTTCAAAAAAAAGTTATTTTTATCTATCTATTCTAACTATTTTAAAATATCTTACTATTTTATTTTATTTCTAACTAATTCAAAATATTTGTAAAATTAGACAAATTGGAGTAGAATGGAAAAAATTGTCGCTTAAATCAGATAAGTTTTGGAATGGGTAATGTTATCGAGGTTTCATTTAATAAATATTTTAAAAATTTTTTCGAAAAATGTTTTAGGCACAAAATATTGACGTTTAAATCCGTTTAGTTTTTGCATGTCATACAGTTTTTGAAAATTTCTGAAGTAAAATCGATAGGTTTTTTCTAGCATTTTTATTGATTATTTGTCCGATTATTTCAAACTAATTATTAACTATATTGCATCATTTTTTCTAACTATTTTCTTATCCTTAATTATAAGATTATAAACGAGTTAAATTTTTGAAACCTAAACTCACGGTTTTCACGAAATATTTTCCGATTTGTTGTTATTCGTGTAATTATTTAAAGTAATTATAATCTAATAACTTATTGTTATTACGCTTAAAATACTATTAAATGCAAGTAAATAATTAAATTAGATAAGTTGATAGCAATCAAACACACATCAGTTTTCATTACGCAACTAATTTGAGTCGCACTAAATAATATTTAATAAAAACGATGTAAATGAATGTGCATATAAACTATATTTATAATAACAAGGGTGAACCAGTGGCGAGGGCTGGAGTGGATGACCCCTCCCCCCCCAGGAACTCTCAAAAAGTTGACCCACTACCTAAAAATGAAAAATGACAACTCTATGTGGGAAAAATTTTTATAAAGTTTTTTGTCCGATGGCAGAAAAATGTCGCTTAAATCCGAGTAGTTTAACCCCCTCCCCCTAAAATTTTGAAAAGTCGGAAAGTAACATCCCCATACCGAAACACTCTGGGAAACCCTGATAATAACTATCTCGATGTTGCTCATACAAGGTCATCATCTTTACATTATGATCATCTTATCATCAACATGGTAATTACTGTAACCTTGGATTCAACTAATGTTTATAACTACAGTGATAAACTACAGTGGATCCGGTAATGAAATTAAAAAATGGAATTTCCTGTCTAAAAGGATTACTACATTTTATAGAATTTATGGCAAGAATGTGCATTTTTATCGAATTTTAAGAATATAAAAAGGTAATCAAAAATCTTTTCAATAATTTGTTATTATTTTTTTAACATTTTAAAAACTTTAATTACTTTATAAATGTCACTTAACCAAAATTTTCTCGTGATAACTAAGGATGTGAAAATAGTTAGAAAAAGGATGCAATATAGTTAATTATTACTAAGGATGCGATTATAGTTAGAAAAAAGGATGCAAAATAGTTAATTATTACTAATATTTAATTATTAGCCTACGAGTTACTCTTAGCTTTGTACTGCTCTGCGCTTTAAGCTCCATTTTCGCTCTTTTTATGTCTATGTTTATGATAGAGGTCCGACTATTACAAGTCGTTAACAAGTCGAGTATATAATTCATAAGAAAATCATTTGAAAAACTTGTTAGAAATTTCACTACTAATTTAATTTAAAAATAATTTGTTACTATCTATACCCTAAAATATTAATTTTAAATTAAACAGCAGACGGCAGATGACACTGTAATCCTTGTTCTATAATAAATTATAGCACTGCCATTATCGGCAAATGCCACTTAAGTTTTGAAATATATTTTGTCATTTTAACCTGCGTTTTGATCTTTTATCCTGGAATTGTGACTATTTTGAGCCAGGAAACCCTTTTTATAGCTAAATAAAGGCAAATGTCACTGAAAATTAAACAGGATTTTGACCATTGAGATCTGCGGTACATACATATCTAACATAATCTGATATCAAACTGTGATATATATTGGTTAAGGTATATTGGAGAGAGAAACATAGGAAAAAGCAGAATTTAAAGGAAACGTCTGGTTGTTTTTAATTTGACTGTTTTTAATAGATCGATACTGAGAAGTTTTCCCGTGTAATTCCATTATATTTCATTTAGCAATTCACTGTAAATATCACATCACATTGCATCTTATTTTATTTATAAGCTTACATTTAGCGTACATTATACACTAGACCTGGAAAAAATATCGGGACGGGATAGGACAGGATCGGGATTTAGAAAATTTTTACGAGATTTATCGGGACGGGATTGTACCATGTCGGGACAGGGCGGGATTGTGAATTTCGTTGGCTCAATCCCGAAAGTCTATAAATGATCAGCTTTTTGTGTTCAAATATCATAGAATTTTAATTTTTCCAATTTTATTACTAAGGCCTTGAAAATCGTTAATTAACGATTTGTTAAACCATTCAAAAACGTATTGGTAACTATTCTAAAGTTGTTATCTAACTTAAACATTTCAAAAAAATTTTATTTTTAATTAACGATTCTAACAGTTTAAAAAATATCTAACGAATTCAATTTTTTAAATAATAGGAAAAATTGGCTTTAGAATACTAAAAAATTGGCGTTAAAATCCGATAAATTTAGAGTAGGGTCTTGTTTTAAGGGTTTCACTAAGGAAAAAATTGAAAAAAAAATTTTCGAAGAAGTTTTAGGCGCAAACCTCAAAATATTGCCATTTAAATCCGTTGAGTTTTTGTAGTGATGCACAAAAGTCAAAAGTTAAGAACTTTGCTTAACTCCTGAAAATTTTTAACCTTAACTTTGACCTGCTAACAACTTTCTTAACTTTAACATTAAGCGATTAAGAAAACTTTAACTCGAGTTAACTTAATGATGAAAATCAAACAAATTTTATTGTATTTTCAATGGATTTTTCATTTAAAAAGCTAAATTCTGATTCACATTCATTATCCAAAAGTATATAACCACTCGTTTTTAATTATCAAATAATTTTATAGAAATGATTTATGATTTTTTAGTTGAGCATAAAAATCTAAATCAGTAATGTTTAACTAAAATGTGAAAATAAATAATTGTATACATATATTACTCATTTATGCAATACCCATAACACAATTAGATTACTCAATATATATTTTTATTTGGTATAATAACTTAAAAGCAAAATTCAATAAAATATATCTTATTTTGAGTTAACCGGTTAACTCGCAATATTTTAACCCGTTAAGTCAATAATTTTCTTAACATTAACTTTAACTCACATCAAAATGTTTAACTTTAACCTTAATTTTAACCTGTTAAGTCAAAAGTTTAACGGTTAATATGTGCATCTCTACCTAATATTGACAAATATTATATAGACTACATTTAGTTATATGTCAGTCAGTTTAAAAAGTTTACAAGTTGTCGAATATGTTCCAATATCTTGTATAATTACTTTGTTTTTTCTTAACAATGATTACCGTTTGAATGAAAACTTTGGCATTCGATAAAAAGCATACAACAAGTAGTGGATAATTAAAGAAAGTATACAAAATAAACTTGAAAAGGAATGTTTAAAACCAGTAGTTCGAGATTAGATTTAGTTTCGGTTTAAAATTATTTTAATAGATAAGGTTTTAGTTTAGTTTAAATTAAGTAATTTTTTAATGTAAAATGCATAAAAAATGCCCTTACAAACTACACAACATCCAAACTAACAAAAATTTATTATAAAAATATTTATCTTAAAACTAAAATAATACTTAGAAGCATATTAAGCTGGTATCCAGTTTACTAAAAATACACAACCAATTAGTAGTAACAAATATTAATACAGTACATGCCTAAAAATGTTCTTAATTTGTAATTTCTTAGTCAAAAAATTCTTTGTTAATTCCCAGAAAATAAAAAAGTGAAAAGTTTATATTACTCAAAAAGAAGTTATAACAAATTTCCACTGAAATTAAAACAACCAAAAAAAGTTCTAGAAGAGTTAACTCTTCATTGAATTGTTTTTTAATTTTTTAAATTTTTTTAATAAACATTCGTTAGATAGAATAGATTGTGAAGTTAGTTAAACGATGCGTTTTAATGTAAAACGCAATTAAACCAAATCGATCGCGTTATATTCAGAACGTATATGGCATATGTCTCTCGATTAATTAGCCTATTCGTAAGAAATCAAGCAAAAGACGGTAATTAAATTATTCATTAGATTGTTTCATAAACCAATTGCGAAACAATACATGCATGTATTATTTATATGCATGATTTGTAGCCATCAAGAAAACTGTAGCGGTATAAAGACAATGCGTTGATCACACAACACAATTCTATGGAATCGTTCTAGAATTGAGTCGTGGAACCGCTATCAAACCGACATCACTCTCAGATACATCCAATGTCTATGATTTGATGGCAATTTTCTTGTGACTTCATAATATAGTCTGGTTTTTCAAATTCAGTGATGATTTTAAACGAAGCGACCTTAATCTCATTTCTTGACATCGATTTGAGCGAAGATGAAATGTGTTTTAACCATTTTTTCTTATCATTTGGATAAACGAACGCCGAAAAATAATAATAACAATATTTCTAACATATTGCTATGGACACAACAATAATAGGCCACAATAGAATCGAAGTCGATTTATTTGCAATTTAGTTTGTTAACTGATTTTTACACTTATCCTCCAAAAGTCAGAGGGGTAGAGGTATCTCAATACAGGTCCAATGACAAATTTTTTAATAAATTTGTTTAAAGCTACATTTGGTTCGTGAACGTTAGTGACCTTAGTTAAACTCTCGGACCGCTGCCCCCATTGTAAAAATCACAAAAAAAAATTGTAAAATTAAATTTTAATCAAAATTTATGTATGTTTATTTATCTGTATTCTATTTGTACAAATCTGTTTCCGGCTTATCTAATTGTAAAACATGTCTCTCGTATTTGTTGTTTTTTTAAAAACCTAACAGTTTTTAATTTAGATCCTCATATCAAAAATTTTAGTAACAATTTATTAAGTGACTCAACTATAAAATTATACTAAGAATGTATAATAACAATGACAGGAAATAGATTACACAACAATTAATTGCCCACATTGTAACGTTAATACAATGAGAGCTGAATCATGTAAAAACATGGATTTAAGTAATATTAATAATTAAAATAATATTACTAATCTGTATGGTATTTCAAAGTATTTCTAAATTAGAATGGAATTATATATGTCGCAGTTAATGATGCCCTCGAATTAATCCGTGGCCCAAAACATTCTTCGAAAATGCGCAAATTGATTTCTTTGATGCACTTCGTTTGATGTACTATATCACCGAAGATTTTTCACGTACTTTATCAACGTTAATTTATTGTTCAAAAATATTATGAAAATTATAAATTGTGCAAAAAAATTTTTAAAAAATGCTTTGAAGAATTCAAAAATAAGTTACTAAATACAACAGTGCCGCACAAATGATCAATTTTAAGGATAATAAAAAAATCGTAAAACAGGAACAGTAAGTGATAATGTACCTAAAACACGTATAAAACGTGTTTTAACCAAAACTAAACTCAATGAAATCATCCGAAAGTTTTATAAAAAAAAGAAAAAAAATCGCTACTAAAAAGATCACAGCAGTTATCGATTTCCAAAACAACGAGTTATACAGCTGCTTAACAGTTAAGTTTAAAAGCATATAAATATAAATGCGTGCAAGAACTTGAAAACAATGCGATTATGTGAAAATAAAATAATTTATGAGTGATATTTGGGGTTTATCAAAGAAGAAAATATTTTAAACAAGATAATTTTCACAGATGAAGCAGGGTTCCAATTAGATGGACATGTAATTAATTCAAGAATTTGGGGAGGAAAAACCTAAATGAACTAATTCCGAAAACGTTGCACCATAATAAAATTGGTGTTTGGTATGAGATTTAAAAATCCACAATTATAGTGCCAATTATTTTTAGTAATAAGGAATATCTTAGAATTTTAAATATTTTTTTAATGAGTTTACCTTTTCTTCTGCAAACAGTTGCAATATTCCATCAAGATGGGGCACCGGCTCACACATCAAATTTAACTGTTGAATTACTAAATAAATCTTTTGTTAATAGAATACTTTCTAAAAAACAAAGAATTTAAAAACTTTAGGCCCTCTTAGATTTCCAGATCTTACAAGTCCAGATTTTTATATTCGGGGTTATCTCAAAAATAAAGTATATTCCGAAAAACCGCAAACAATTGAAGAAATAAAAGTAAAAATTACTTCTGAAATAAAAAGCATAAAACTTGAAACTTTAATTAATGCGTCCAACAGTATGATACGCCGCGCTAAACTTTGCAAAGATTTAAATGGCGGTTATTTTGAAGACTTATTATAAATCATTAAATTTTGTGTAATATTTTCAATAAAACATGCTTTATTGAAATTATTTTAAATCATAATTATCCGAACTCTGATTATTAATAGCGTATGCGTTCCTAATAGGACGTACTGTAGTAAAATATATAAATATTTTATACTATTGTAACTTATTTGTCTGACTTTTCAAAATTCAGATATATTGATTTGGGTATGTCCGTCTGTCACACTTTTATTCTAATTAAAGGATTTTGATCTACTCTAATAAAGGGTTTGGACCTAAATCTTATTCTAATTATGGGATTCTACCAATTTCTTATTCTAATTAAGGGAATTTAACGATTTATTATGTTAATTAAGGGATTTTCAGTTTAATAAAGCCAATAAATAGTGTCACAATAAACAAAAGTATTCTCAAAATTGTTAAAAGGGTCAAAAATGGCCAATATTGTGTCAATATTAGGTTGAAACAAGCAAAATAGGGGTCAAATGGGCATAAAAAAGTGAAAAACTGTCATTAAGAATGTTAAAAATGACCAAAATTGGATCAAAATAGGCAAATAATTGGAAAAAATATGATTTAAACTTTAGTGGCATCTGCCGCTTTTTGCCTAAAAAAATGATTTCTAGTTACAAAATGATAAAAAAGGCCAAAAACTAGAAAAATGGGCAAAATTGACAAAAACAATGTGAGTAGCATCTGCAGTTGTAAAAAAGTAAATTTATGTCTCAAAATAAACAAAAGCTGGTTAAAACAGTCAAACCTTTGCAAAAAAGGCAAAACTAAAGTTAAAAATTTTGAGGCATCTTCCACATTTTAGTGGTATTTATTTGATTTTTTTATCTCAAAATGGTTAAAAACGCAGGCTAAAAGTGTCAAAGTTCATATTAAAATAACTAAATATAATTCAAAACTTAAGTGGCATCTGCCGCTAATCGAGCTGGTATATTTTCGAACACGAAATATTGAAATGGTTAGCGAGCGAGCGGAGTGAGCGAGCGATCATATGCTAACTAAAACTAACTTTGCAAAGTCAGATATCATAACCGTTTCGAGCTTATTTTTTGAATGAAAACGATTTTTATAATGCAATTGTGACTAAATTTTATAATGTCACCGATTTATACGTTTAATATCTAGTAAACTGTAAACGTATTTTATAATACTATTTTTAAAGTTCCTTAAATAAAAACTGGTAAAATCTAAACTAGTTTTATATTACTATTGTCAATGACTTTTAAAATGGAATTGATATTTAGAATACAAATATAACGAATTTTAAATTAGAAAACTATTATTAAAAGAAATTTATAACTCTTTATAACGTATTTTATCAATCGAAAATTTTCAAACTAGTAATTTTAACACTCCTAAAAACGAGTTATAAGTTTCGATTTTTAATAAAACGAATTTTAAATATCTTATAAAACGATTCCTATAATACAAACTCATTTTAAAACTCATTGATGAGCTATCATTTTTGAATTTTAAAATTCTTAATGAATAAGGTAGAATCCATTATATAATCTTATATACTAATTTTATAGTTCTTATCGAAATGTCGAATGAAGCTTAAAGGTCTAAATGCAAAACCGATTTTAAATCACCTGTTTTGCAACAAAATTTAGAACTTTAGAATATTTTTTTCTAATAGTGTACAGTTACATATTTTGAAAAGTAGCAATAAAAATCGTAAACAAATTTTACAATTTTTTATAAATTTCGATTGAAAAAGCATTTAAACATTTTTTCGAATTTTATTTTTCGATATATCTTAACATTTTTTCTACTAA
>JAQIXJ010004057.1:0-11480 GCA_034700185.1 Phthiracarus laevigatus | reverse complement strand
TTTTATTTAAATTGCATTTTAATTTGCATTTTTTAAAAAATTCTTATTTAAATGACATTTCAATTTCAATTAATCGATATAGAAACACATTTTATTTACATTTGAATTTCGATTTTCAAAAATTAAAACAACCGGCTTGTCTTATTAACATTATATAAAGTTTTTACCCAAAAAATATGTTAAAAAGTTTATATTATTTTTATTTCATTTCATAACTAAAATAAACAATAATTTAAATTGCATTTCAATTTCGATTTTAAATTTTTGTTTCATTTTGAGACGCCAGAGAGCGTAATAATAGTAGTTTTTCCCGCCTTTTCTCTCATATATAAGTAACGCTCGCTTTGTTTGAATAATCATTCGTTTCATTTGTCTAATCATTACGTTTCGTTCGCATAACGAACGCTTTTGTACTAATTATTCGTTTTCCGATCTATTAATAAAACGTTTTTGTTTTGATTTCTACTATTCGTGTCTCAATTTAAATGGCATTTTAATTTGAATTTTAAAAAATTTGTGATTTACATTGCATTTCTATTTCATTTTTTTGAAATGCTATAATTTAAATGACATTTCAATATCATTTAATCGAAATTAAAATGCATATTATATTTACATTTTAATTTAGATTTTCAAAAATGGAAACAACACTAGTTAAAACCATTCAAAAACCTATTTGTGACTATTAAAATGTTGTTACATAACTTAAACAATTCTAAAAATGTGTTTTTTAATTTAGGATTTTAACGGTTTAAAAAATTTCTAACTATTTTATTTATTTCTAACGAATTCAATTTTTGTAAAAAATAGGAAGAATTGGCGTTAGAATACTAAAAATTGTCGCTAAAATCAGATAAGTTTTGAGTGGGGTCATGTTTTAAGGGGTTAAAAAAAAATTCGAAGAATGTTTTTGCGCAAAGCTCAAAATATTGGTATTAAAATTTGTTGAGTTTTTGCATGACCTAAGTTTTTTGAATTTTTTGATTTCAAATCAATAGATTTTTTTAAACGAATTTTCTAACGATTTGACCATTTATTTCTAACGATTTTCAAGGCCTTACTAATTAGGTATAAAATATACTTATTTTCCTGTATCCCTGGTTAACCGGTACTGCTATTCAAATAAGTGATATTTTATCGACATCATTTAATTTATATTTTTTCTCACATTGAGTGCTTTATATTCCAACGATATTGTAAGGCTGAGAGACATTCGTCAGAACATATTGGTTTCCAAAAATTAGTTTTTCGGGCGAAAGTCGGCCAGCCATAGGTCAATGAAGTTAATATGAGTCCAAAATAAGAGTTTTTAGAATTTTAGTGTTTAAAAGTTAGCATTAATAAGACTTCTCTTTTAATGCTGAATAAAATATTTATTAATAGTATAAGTATAGTGAATTCAATAAGATAGTAAATAGACTGGAAACAGTAAAGTGAGTTAAGTAAGAGATGGAATCTGAACTGAGAGTTTGATATCGTACTCGGGTTTATATTGTGTAGGGCCGATTACATGTTTAGCACACGACACGCACTTTTAGAGAGAGAGAGAGAGTACTATTTATTAGCTCGCTAAATGGGACTGTGACCTCATAATAGTGCTTATTCTTCATTTTTCAATTCGTTACCGCATCACTAGAATATTCAGTGTTAGTAACCCTCTACCCTTAGCTACACTCATCCCTTTTATCTCTGATGGTTATTAAGGGCAATATATATGGAGATTGAAAATTAAGTCTTTCAATATTTTAAAAACTGATTAATTTAGAATAAAAATACATCCGATTAAGTTACTTTGCATATAACAAACTGCAGTGATAGCAAATAAAAAATCATTAAGTGTTTAATGAGACTTGAACTAGAGTTAGAAAATGCAACTCAAACTCCAATAGGATATTATTAGAAATTAGAAAATTAGGTTAGCAAAGTGCGGATCTGGAACTAATAAAATTGGAATATTTCTTGAGAATGGAGTGGAGTTGGGAAAAATTTTTGAAGTTTTAGAATTTTTCTAGATTTAACGAAAATCAATTTGGATTTAGTTTTAAGTAAGATTAGAAAACCTGTAGTTGAATGGAAAATCATCTAATCTCTCATATAAAACTTCCACTAAATTTCAAAATTTTTATGCATAGTATATACTTTTAATAATTTAATGAAATATATTTAGTTGAAATTGGAATAATACAGATGGTTTAATGATGTTTTAGAGCATAAAATAAAATTTATAATGAAGTTTGGACTGGAATCGGAAAGTGAAAAATTTTCTTATAAAGTTGTTGTGGTTGGTGTTCGTATTGTCAATTAAATTGTTAAGCATCAATATCTTCCCAAAAAATGCGGCAACAATACCGGCCAAATATGACACACCCATTTTATTGTAGATTTCTAATTAACTTGAACAACACATCTTCCATCTAGTATTAAGGAGATCAAATAATTCAAGGGACTACTTGTAAAATATTTTTATTCTAAACTGTTAATATCTTAAAATAGTTTTAGAGATAACTATCTAATTACAAATACAAATACAGAATCTAATTTGAATAACAGGGTCACCATTTTCGACTATAGTCATAATAATGAATTTTTTATAAAAGATATACTAAAAAGTTATATTTTGATGATTATGATATTTAATTTTGAAAACTTTTAACAGGCCAAACATTTAATGTCCCTTTAGATTCAAATGATTAATGAAGTGCTTTTAATTCTAAAAATTACAAGTCAACAACGAACGATACATTCATAGAGAGCTCAGTTTCTAGTCGTCATCAAATCTTTACATATTGGTTAAGTTAAGAAGTCTATTAAGAACTAACGGCACTTCTACTTTAGTTTAATTACAGTGAGAACGAACGGACTTAACAAGACAGAGTCAAAACTATGAGCTCTACTTCTTTATAAAACAGTTAGCTAAACTTTACCAGTATTGTGAAACGAAATTTTTAAGGAACGATACTTTCAACGGAACACAAAGAAAGACAATATAACGTTATAAAAATATGTTATGCTGTACGTTATATCGTTAAAAGGGTATCAGTATATCGGAAACTAGCATTAAAAAGTCTAAATGGCGTCATATCACATACATATATATTGGTAACCAAATAAACGTCTTGTAATATGTATGTGTTGTGATGATCGTTAGTCTTTTTTATGACAGATTCCGGCAAAACTGGTATAAGCCTTAACATTTCTGATATACAGCTGTAGTTATGTTACTTTTAATGATATTAATTTAAATTTTAAATTCTCTGGAAGAAAGCATTTTCTGAATTTTATATTAAAAATTGAATAAAGTAAGGTCCCATATTGAACTGTAAATATTAACCTTAAAGCCTAATAATTTAACGGCCGTAAAAAAATTGTTTCAAGTTTGGTTTAAAATGAAATCCTTAAAAAAGTGTTCTCTTGTATCCTGTAATAATATACCCGTTAGAAACGTATATTTAATTTAAAACGTATAATTACATTAGATGTTGTTAACATAAAGCACATGTGCGCAATTAAAATGAATTATTACAAAAATTGTAAGAAAATATTGTAATATGACCAGAAAAAAGTCGCAAACTCAGAATTTGCAGACAATCAGCGAAACTATAAGCAGCAACCAAAATCAAACTGGATTAGCGTCCAATTCATCCACCACTGAGTTGAACACATACGAGAATACGATGACGCGCGCCGTGTATCGCATTAATAACCCCAGACCATCGAGTTCGCAATTACCATCGGCTACCAATACGGCTGTCCGTAATATCTCATCTCCTCCTGTGCTACAACAGAAGGTCACTGCAAAATTTATTTTTTATGAATGTAGTAATATTAAAATTAGTATTTAAATAATAGGATCGAAAATGTAGCCCAAGTAAATCGTTTTACGCTGCGCTACTGTTGATACTATCGGTTGCCTGCGTAGTTCTACTATTACTGCTCACGTTTCACGATGACTTGTTTGACAAAACGAATAACGAAACTGAATCTAGTACTGAAGAGAAGCGTAATCTCCAACCAATGCCGCTCAACAACAACGGTTCGCGAAGTTATGATAATGTCGCAAATTCCAGCGCCGGTCAAACAACAATCGGAAATTATTCGGCGCTCAACGAAACGCGAACCGAAACGCAAACAATTACGTTCGACAATTTTTTTAACGGCGACTTCGCTCCAATGGCCTTCAATTTTAAGTGGCTTTCAGGTGACGAACTCCTATTTTACGACACGTTCAAAAATTTACGCATAGTGAATGTGTCGCGAAAAACGGACACTTTGCTCGTATCTAACAAGACCGTTGTGAGTATGTTTTAAGTTTTATCTGAAAAAATCACTAATAGTGTAGTGATAATAATGAGTTAGTAAGTGTAATATTTTTTGCTAACTAAGGCTAAGTATCAACTGTCTGGTCTTCAATTATCCGCTGACCGAAAATATTTGCTTACCGTTTATCGAACGAAAAAATTGTATCGCTATTCATCGCTAAACTTGTATAAAATATTTGACATTAAAAAAAGGTACGAAGGAAAATAAAAAAAATGAGCAAAAATTATTTTTGATTAATGAGATTTATGAGAAATATATTCGTTTCTATATTTTTAAACCAGTCATACATTCAAATTAATCAATGAAAACGATGAATGGGTATCACTCGCCGTTTGGGGTCCAATAGATTCGCAAATAATATACGTATACGGCAATAACATTTACCACAAGGCAAATGCAAGATCGGGTTCGCAACTTGTCACGTACCACAATACCAATTGCGGACTAGAATCACTCGTGTACTGTGGCGTTCCTGATTGGGTATACGAAGAAGAAATTTTCGAGGGACCGAAAACATTCTGGGTATCGCCAAATGGTCGCAGAATAGCGTTCGCTACCATAGACGACACAAACGTCGACGCAATGTCGTGGCCATTGTATGGACGTTATGACATCGATGGCAGTGTTAAACAGTATACTAAAATAAAGTCCATACGATACCCAAAGCCTGGCCGACCCAATCCAGTTGTTAGCATGTGGATGACTGAATTCATTTTTACTCCACCCATACATGCAGAGTATAATAATGCGTTCAGTTTAATTAAACCACTATTGCTTAGACCTCCAGAAGAGATTGTCAAAAGAGGGTTAATAATTGATAAATTTTTTAGTATCAAAGTTTGTTCGTACTTATAAGTTAATTCGTTATTATTATTTGCATGATTTACTAGTGAACATTACTTTACTACATTAAAATGGATCGACGATCAGAGTTTGGTAATTAATTGGATGACTAGAGCGCAAAATTATTCGATTTTATCGGTGTATAGTGAAAAACAGGACTGGGAACCGTCATATGTAAAGTTTTTTTAATTACAGTCATAATTTTCACTTAATTTTTAAAAAATTTATGAGTATAAATCATGAATCAAACTTTAATTTTTTTGCAACGAATTAAAGGGATTCAAATTGCAATCGCGTAATGGTTGGATTGCCATTTTCAAGCCGCCACTGATAACTCCAGATAAGGAATCATATTTATTGCCACTGCCGAAACTTGTGGATTCAATCAGACAAGAATATTACACACATGTCGCCAAAATCGATATTAAAGTAACATTTTTTGTCGGCACAAAAAATTTCAGTAGTTTTGAATTCTTTATTTGCATGAATGCACACTTAAATAATTTAGAAAATTGCTGTTAGATTTTAAGTTTACAATAATTTATTAATTACACTCATAAACGAGTCTAATTGTATTTTTTAAGACAGGAGATATAGTATACCTGACAACCGGACGTTTCGAAGTGAAAGAGTTGCTTCATATATCAATTACATCAAAAGAAGTGTGAGAATTACGTTTCTTTTAAATATACTTTTAAAGATACTTTTAAATAAAATTTTACCAGTTCTGAAATTTACTGACCATTTTTTTTATAGATACTTTACGGTTATAAGTTCCGAAAAACGGGGAGAAAAGCATTTGATGAGTGTATCGCTCTACGAACCAGAGCCTAATCTAAATCCTTACTGTCACACGTGCGCCATCAACGCCAACAAAGACAACCAATGTTTAGTGTCCACCGCCGAGTTCAGCGGTAATGGCGAGAATTATGTGCTCGACTGTAAAGGCCCTGACGTCCCGTTTTCCGAAATATACTCGGCTAACAATGATTCAATGTTGACCACTGGTTTTACCAATGATTTCATTGACGAACGTATCGAAAATGTATCGCTTCCGACGCGTATGCTAATGAGAGTTCCGGTACTGGACGGCTTTGGTAATCATTTTATAAATAATGCGCACAAACAAACATTAATGTTTTAATTCGTGCTTTCCCCGTAAAAATAAAGAAAACGACGTAATGATTACAGTGCCGCCAGGATTCAATGCAGATTCCGGTAAACGGTATCCGCTCGTGATTCACGTTTACGGTGGTCCCGGTAGTGACTCGTCTGGTGTGTCCAAAGAGTATTTCTTGCACCAGTTTGGCGCTTTTTTGGCCTCTAATAGGAGCGTGATTTATGCATTGATTGATACGAGAGGCGGCGTTAATCATGGTTCCAAATTTATGTACGAAATATATAAAAAGATTGGTACCGTTGAGGTTAGCGATACCATCGCCGTTGCCAGGTATGATGTTATTTATTTGCTAGATATAGGCTTTCAACTAATACTAAATCAATTCAATTTTCTCAAATTTAATAAATTTTTAAAATTTATGAGGTCCTCGGAGTTTCTCCGAAATGATTTAAAATTTTTCTATTCAATTCAGTACTTTTTACCTTTAGACTAATTGAGTTAAAAAACTTGAAATAATTTTAATTGGCTTATGAATACCATGAGTTATTAAAATTATAAATCTATTTTTGTTATTTGGAAAATTAAAATCTAATTAATCCAAGAATTTGCGATTATGTTTCAGATATTTTCGCGATAAAGTGCCTTATATTGACCCGAACCGGATATCAGTTTGGGGCTGGTCTTATGGCGGATATGTGACAACAATGGCTCTGGCGGGTGACTACAAAGACCCGGTATTTAAATGTGGCGTCGCTGTTGCACCAGTGTCTGATTGGTTATTCTACGGTATTTAAAACCTTTAATTCTACAAATAATATATATTGACGTAAATAAATTCAAATCATACGTATGATTTCGAACAAAATTAAATTGTAGGAAATTTTTTAATTACGTATATTAATATTTTAAATACTATAATTAATAACAACGTGTGCTGCAATTAAACAATAATTTTTATTACTCCCGCGAATTTAGTTTTACATCATAAATATATTATGCGCTAATTTAAATAATTAGTTTATAGAATTATAAATTACGCAAAACAATTTTGACGTAATTTGGTTAATGCTTATCTTCCATTAGACTCGGTTTACGTTGAGCGGTATATGGGATTTCCCACCCAAAACGACAATTTAGAAAATTACCGAAAGTCGTCGACACTCAATAAAGTGAAACACTTGCGCGGCAAACAGTTTCTGGTTATGTTCGGAACAGCTGATGGTAAGCGCTGTCACAAAGTTTAGCACGTTTTTTCTGATTAAAGATAATATTTTTCGCTTAAAATTCAGATAATGTTCATTCGCAAAACTCAATGATGCTAATGAAAGCGATGAATGAGGCGAATGTCTATTACGAGACACATGTCTATCCGGACGAAGCGCACGCTATTCACAAGTCGTCTAATTATCTCTATCACAAGATTGTAACGTTTTTCGATAAATGTTTTGCTTAGCATATTAACTTAATTATATTAATTTTGTTATGATTGTTATTATTGCTGAATAGCTTAAATTAATTTTTACGGCACACATTAATTACGTTATACTTAGAGCCTGTAATTCGTAAGCGGGTCATCAAAATGCGATATGAATCTTATTAAATATTGGAGTTTTAACCACAATAAAATTATGTTTAAAATTATTTTCTCAGCTTTTTATCTCGATCTAAAAATAATCTAAGCTCAGTTTTAATCCATTGATTTCTATAATGTTTGCAATTTTTATAATTTATAAATTTTTTAAAAAATAAACTTTTAACATTGCAATTTAAGTAATTAAATACTTTGTTTGAAAAATTTAGAAAACATTTCGAATTCAGTTAGAGAAACTCCAGAACCATTGATTTTGATTACAAGTTACAAATAACCTAAAAATCACGCCTCGGAAATTTAATAAATACAACATGAATTAAGAGTAGCAAATTTATTGAGTGATATACAAAAAATGTTCTTTATTAGTCAAAATAAATGTAAGATTGTATAGATCTGGGATTAATTTTGGTTATAAGCTTTCCAAAAGTTGGATCCTCAACAACAAAATCGATGTCAAGATCTTCACTGTTGACCGCAATTATTACGGTAGCATTTTGAGGTGTTCTGAAAGTGCCGACCAGACCGTGATTATTCACTTTTGTCTTAACTGTGGTCTCAATTCTAATCGAACCCGGAGGCAGAAATTTGCTAAAATGACCCAAAGCGTAATACGATGGCTGCCTATAATACTCGTTTGTGGTCAGATTAACCAAAATGGGTGCGTCTACGAAGTTGTCAGTCCAATTTGGTCCGCCTTTCGTATCCAACACCATATTCCAATCAGTCCATCCTATGGTGTGATGCACCAAATCCTAAATCAATAAATAGTCAAAGTTACAATTTAAATAACACAAAAAGATAATTATTTTTATATCTTACGCCCAGGATATCAGAAGCGTAGAGATCGGCCAGTTTCCAGTCTCCAAGTTTGACTCCTCCCTCCTGACACGCCTCTGTCGCGAGGAAAAACTTGTCCGGATGTTGATTGTGCGGCGCGTCCAACATCTCTTTCGGATCGTGACCGTACCAGTGAATGGCGGTTCCGGCCGCGTATTTCGAGGCATCCTTATCTGCAAAAACTTTCTCAACCCACTCCTTTACTAAACTAAGATTGTGGTCCAGTATCATGACTTTGAGTTTGTCAGGTCCGTAGCCGTTCTTCTCTAATTCTGGTCCTAAAGTTTTCTTAATAAAATCCCTCATCATTTCTGGCGAGAAATACATGGAATTCCATCGCTGTGAGGCAAGTGGTTCGTTCTGCACTGTAATACCCCAGTGAGTGATTCCTTCTGCTTTATATGCATCCAGATATCTGTTCAAAGTATAAATTAGTACTTTTTAATTGTTTGCATTGCATGGATATATAATTTTTCGGATTAATGTCTACAATAAAAAAAAATATTGGACGCAAAAACAAAACTTGTTAGTTTGAATAACTCGTATGATTTCATCATATAATTAACAAAGCAAATCAAAAGTTTCTTCACTAATTAAGGAGAAATGTTATACATTATTATTAATACCTTTGATTTGTATAAATTTTGTTACCAACATAACATACAGTGAAATAATAATGTTTTTGTAAATTTGGCAATTGATTTTATAAATGTTCCCAAATGTGGTTTCATTTCATAAATGATTTTTCATGTAACATAATTTAGTATTTAAGATAATTTTAATATTTATAATATTGCCATTTAAATTACAGCTTTCAATCCAAGATTAAAAAATTATACGAAAAAAAAGACAAACTGATGTGAGACCTTAGCTGGGGATTATTGATTTTTAAAATTTTTTTACTAAACTAATTCTTACTTAGACTTGAATTTTGTTTACTAAATGATGAAAATAATTAAAATTGTATTCACTATTTTGCTTAACATAACCTATAAAAATGCCATACAGTGTACAGCAATTGATAATCCTTTTTGTAAAATTTGTCTAATCAAAACTTTTTAAAAATTACTTACTTTACAAAATATTTGGCGTATATCTGCCAATATTCAGTGCCCACATCACCCTTAATAGTTCCGCCTTCAATCAGTTTATTATTTGTTTTCATCCATTTGGGAGCAGACCACGGACTGGCATAAAATCTAATTTCGTGCGTCGCCAGGGATTTCGCTTTTTTAATCAATGGTATCTATAAGTTATGTTTTTAAAAAAACAACACAAAAAAATTATAACAGCTGCGAATGATTAAAAAACTGACGCAAATTTGTTTTTACGCTAACATAATAGACAAGATAATAAGAAATTAACAGTAACTCTAACCTTGTAATCGCGGTCTTCAGCGGTGAGCTCAAAATGCTCTAAAGTTTTGTCGCCATCGACGTCGTCGTAAGAGTAGCCACGAGTGGAAAAGTCGGATCCGGCGATTGGTATACGAGCTATGTTGTACTCGAGTCCGTCTTTCGAGAAATAGTCGTTCATTATCTGGTCCTGAACTTTTTCCGGCAATTTCTTCACATTAATGCCGGTCGAATCAGTGAATGAACCGCCGAATCCAAGAATTTCCTGATACTTTTTCGTGGGATCGAGACTGACGTGCAGCTGTATTTCGTCATTCGCCACATTGTGCGCAGTGCTCGAAGCAACAAATTTGAGCTCTTCGTGCTTAAATCTCGCACCATATACACTGGACTCCACTCGAGTCACAACACCGCGACTAGTTTTTGCTACAGACGCCACATTATCGCACGGTTTACTCTCACTGCACGCGCACACGAAACTATCCTGACCGAACTCTTTATGAGTGCTGCATCCGGGCTCTACTTTGCGCACCTCTTCTGGAGTTATAACGGTTAACAATTCGTAATTGGTATTTGAGTATTCCGTTCCACCCCATCCGTAGTACGCTTTACCCGTCGACTTGTAAAACTTGCCCACCATATTACCACCATTAGCATTAATGCGTGATGAATAAGCAGGTCCCTAATAATCAATTTAATGATTTATTTTTGCTATTTATATATTTACCAGATTGAACTTTAATTAAAAATACTAACGCCATCCCTGTCTTTTCCGGATTCTACCGAATTTTTTGGAATGGTTCCGTCGTGCGCGTGCTTCCACTGAAGCGTGCAGTTATTCGGATTTGTTAGTACTTCGAAGTTTTCTTGTAACGCGTACTCCTTGCCATCCAACGTTACGAAACACCTTTCTTCGGCGGGTTTGAACCTGCCGGGCGTCAAAACGCCATCTTGAGTTGCGCGAGATACGTAAAAATCGCCCAAACCATTTCCCGTATTCCCTAATATAGAACTCGCGGGAATTGTTTTGTGATCGGATTTAACCCATTTTAACTCACACACGGCATTACAATCGTATATGAATGGGAAAATTAAAAACAAGTAGTGAACTGCGAATTTCATTAGTTTTAATATTCACTTGAATTGTATTCATAAACTACTTAATGTTTATGAGTATTGTAAAACTATTTATAACAGAAATTTATTTTTTCCAATTAATTAAACTGGGAAATCAAACATTTGTTGAGTGCAAAATTATCTCGTATTTGGAAATTCTTAATGATTTGTATTACGAAACAAATTAACTTAATTTATTCAAATCACAAAATAATAGTTTAAAATTATTTATCATGTCTATACGCTATTTACCGGTAGTTTTGGTTTGTTTTTTAGTAACATTTTGATTGTTCGATGA
>JAQIXJ010004056.1:0-11481 GCA_034700185.1 Phthiracarus laevigatus | reverse complement strand
CGATCGCGCATATAACAGCACTTCAAGATCCGGATAGGAGGCGCGAAGAGCAGTAAAGAGACACGATCGCGCATAAAACAGCACGTCAAGATCCGAATAGGAGGCGCGAAGAGCAGGATAGAAACACGATCGCGCATATAATAGCCCGTCAAGACACTAGGATTTGGTGCGAGTTCGTTCCGCCACTGAGAACTCATTTTAATACTGATTTGACTTATAAATGATTACGCGACTGCGTTTATGCGTTCACAGTCATAGTTCAATATCATAGTATAAAACAGTGCTTTTGAACTCGCACCAATTTCATCGCTGGTTTTAACCATATTTTTGTTAGTTTTGAGATATACTTTTCTTTTCTTATAGATAATAGCGGCAGATGCCACTAAATAATGTATTTGTAATTTTGGTCATTATTGGTTAATTTTTACCCACTTTTCAGGTATTTTAAACTCTTTTCTAATTTTATATCTAGAAATAACTTTTTTATTGCAAATGGCGGCAGATGACAATAAAGTTATAATCTTATTTTTGCCAATTATTTGCGTATTTTGATCATATTTTTTTAAAAATTTTAGACACTTAATAACAGTTTTGAGATTATATTTCTTCATGATAGCCTTATTAACCTAATTCGAAAACTGAACTTAGCAACTATTTTATCTAAAATATTCTTAATGTTTTAGAAAGATTAAATCTATAAATACATTTAGATGTAAACGTTTAAGCTGCGATAAAATTATAAAATTTGAGATTTTGAGAAATATAATTTTATGAAAAACAAGAACGATACATTCATAGAGAGCTCACTTTCAATAGTTATTTGCCATCTAATGTCACAATTTTATTAGTTTTCAAGTCAAGATGGCAAAATGACAAATAAGTCTTTTATTATAAGAAATTGGACTGCGGACACACAGACAGACAGACAGACGGACGGACAGTGTCAAAAGCATAAGCTCTACTTTTTTTTATAAAAGTGAGCTAAAAATATTAATATAAAAGTTAAATTTTTAGACTTTTGTTTGCATTCAAAAACTGCAATTTATGTCTATTATGAATTATTTATCTTAAAAATATCGATACCAACATATCATTAAAAGTAATATCGGATGTATACGGCAGCCAATCACAGACGAGGGGAGGAGTCTAGGAGGCGGGTCTAACGTTGGTGGGCGTGGTTAACCAATAGTACTACTAAGGCTATGGTGGGATAGTATTATTTTAATATGCCTCTACTGTACTTTTTTGCTAATGCTATTCGTTCAGGAGTAGTGATGGTAGTGTTTGTTCGTATTCCATTTCCGCTTATGTTAAAGTATAGGGAAAATTTAAACCAATGAAACCGTTCTTATTAAGCACCACCCCTGGACCTTAAATTGACCACAGGAAAGTGTGCCGAAGAAGAGGAGCGTGTGTGGGCGTGGTAAAAGTCAAAAAATCGAAAAAAAACTTTCGCTTTGATTCGGTCGGCCCATCAACTGTGCGTATGCTATAGGGTCAGATTATGTTCAGTAAGATCTGGAACGCCCTCTGGAGTACAAAATAAGAACTATTATTTCATAAACAAATAAACAAATTGTTTTTTCGAACATTTTTATTTAAAAATTAAATTTTACTATCAATACACATAAGGTAATATTTCATTAGTTATGGTTCTTAGAATACAAATAAATTTTAAAAAGTTTTACTCTCATATTACTATCAATATTAAACAATTCTTGTGTTATAACAACCAAACTATAAATATTAGCTTTTATGTCATAATTTCGTCCATTTATTCGGGAGCTCGTTATGCTTTAGTGCTAACATATTTAGTATGTAATTGATCAACAAAATCATGATACGTTGATTAACCAAAATCATGAAGCTTTACACAATTATTGTTCTCATTTGCCATTATCATAATATTTTCCGGTTTAAGATCTCTATGAATGTTTGCGGGTCTTGAGTATGTAAATAGTTAAGACACTCTAATATCTGAGTAAATTTTACACTTGCTATTTTATAACAGTTTAAGCTAATAGAGTTTTTATTTTTGGAATCAATCAAAAATTTGATAACATCGTACAATGTTTTTGAACAAAATTCGGTTTGTATGTGCAACAATAATCGCAGTCATCGTTGATGTTAACTGTATTTATATAGTAGTTGTCCTCAATCCAACTATCAATATAATTAACAACGTATTTATAACTTAATCCTTTTAAAACATCAATTTCTTTAAACGTTATCTTTAGTGTATCTCCATTGCCGGAAAAGGGTATTTTTTTAATTTCATACCGTTTAATGTCTTTGATCTTACTTCGAAAACAGTAGAGAAAGCACCTTTTCCCAATAAACCAATTTCGTGAAATTCATTTTTGTAACGTATTGTATTCACATTCATCATTTTTTATGCAATTTTGTATAGATTATCGCATCTGAAAAATAGTTTGTTTCAATAAAGATTAAAAGTTGATCATACTTCTCATAGACACATATTGGCGTATGTATTAATAATAAGAATCTGCCAATGACTTTGTCCTACCTTTAATCTGCTTGTAACAATTTTTTTGTTTTTCAAAACTTGATTAGACTCTATTATTTTACGTGAAAAAAGATAATTTAATTTAAATAGTTTGCTCTCTAAGATTGTGAATTTCTTGTTTCTTGAATATTTTTAAAAATTTTTATAACTAGATGATTGATACTTAATAATCCAATTTTTCAGCTCGATTTTTTAAATTATACCATATCTATAAAACAATTAAATTTTGTTAACTTTATTTTATGATTTTAAGGAAATAGTATTAAAAATTTAAAATGGATTCGAATCACGTTCGGAGTCACATTAGAACTGTAAAAACTTTATCTTGTTTGATTTTTTAATATAAGAACAAATACTCTCTATAAGTGGATTTAAAAAAACTGTGCTTTATATACTTGTTATTTTTTATAGTGATAAGTTTAAAATGTTATCTAATAATGTTTTTAATTTACGTTATCCACCAATTTTCAGTTATTCCCATAATTAAAGTATAACAAAACTACCAAATACCTATTTTGTAAGGTCAGCATTGCTTATCTATATTAATTAAGTAACGCTTCATTTGAAAAGCTTTTAAAGTATTAAAATTAAAATTCTACTCGAATTAAAGAAAGTTAGTTAAAAATTTAGTTGAAACAAAAATAATATTGTCCATTAGTAATGTGATTACATGTATTCAAATGTGAATAATAAAAAAATAATTTCAATTTACTTTTCCATTTAAATTTCTTTATCAATGTATTTCTAGATAAAGAATTGCAGTATTAGTATTTATTACAGCTCTAGATTGTAAAAAGTTTGGTTTGGGTTATGGAAATGTAAAACTGATTTATTTGATGATTTGGCAATGTACCAGTAGTGTAATTATGTGTCTTACTAAAACTTTAACCAATTTGTAGAGTTGAA
Source organism: Phthiracarus laevigatus (assembly GCA_034700185.1). Classification (NCBI taxonomy): domain Eukaryota; kingdom Metazoa; phylum Arthropoda; class Arachnida; order Sarcoptiformes; family Phthiracaridae; genus Phthiracarus; species Phthiracarus laevigatus. Next base: position 8,048 of record JAQIXJ010004056.1, on the reverse strand, counting down.
TTCTACAATTATATACGCAAACGCTTTATAAATATTTATTTTAATTTATATTCAACTCTATAAAGGCGCGTGTCATAACGTGTTTTAGTGTAATTAGTAAGACGCGTGACACCAACTTTTGCTCAAATTTGCCCCAATATTAGTCATTTTTGAACCGATTTTGTGTCAGTTTTGACCAGTGTTTCCCCATTATTAGTCATTTTTGACTTTTTTTAAGCCCGGTTTTGCCTTTATTATAGCCATATTTGCCCCTTTTTCAGTCATTCATGACCAACTTTAGACCCTCATGTGCTCCTATTTAAGCTAAATTTGACACATTTTGACTCAGTTTTAGGCCAATTATGGCCTAAATTTGCTAATTTTTGCCTGATTTTTGTGATCTTAAAAAAGTCTACAAACATAGATACATACATCCCAAATCCAGTAGCTGACTTTTACGGGCCATTATATATACAACAACCGGAACATTTAATATTACAATTTGTGATCATAAACTAATTTAAATATTTAATAAAAATGTAGGGTTTTTAAATAAAAGCTTTTAATTGAAACCATGTTTGCTAATAGTTATTTGTTATGTTTAGCAAGAATTATAAAGTGATGTTGGCTTTTTATAACAATAAAATAATTAATTACAATATACCATACCAAAATTCAGTAATTTTATTTGCTTTATAATTTATTTTAGTTATGATCAAAACTAATGCTTTATAAAATTTCAACTAAAACAGAAAAAGATTATTACATTTGTTAACTGAAATGTTTACTTGTAGCGCTTTTATCAACATTAAATTATGCTAAGCATTAAATAATATTGGGCTAATTATTTTTATGCGCTTCTCTATATTGTTTCCATCATTTACGTCAAACGAAGAATTTTTTATATAAAAACATCTTATTGTGAATAAACTTAAGATACTATAACTATTACAAACAATTAAAACTTTTTATCTACCTGCATATTTGGATTTGGGTATTCTGTCTGTCTGTGCACCCTTACGTAAATAATGGGATTTTGATCTTTATTCTAAGAAAAAATTTTTTACAATTTCTAGCATAATAAAGGGATATTCGACTTATTATTATGCTAATTAAGGGAATTTGTTATTTACTCAATAAAGAGATTTTACAAAATTCTTATGTTAATTAAGGGATTTTAAGGTGAAAAAAGATAAATTAATTTGTCAAATAAACAAAAATTATGCTCAAATTTGTAAAAAAAGAGGAAAAACATGGCCAAAATTGTATCAAAATAGGCTTGAATCTGACAAAAAAATTGTGACATAAGCAAAGATCTGAGGAATGTAGGAGATAATATACAATAAGTGCCAAATATAAGTTAAAAATTGAGTGGCATATGCCGTTTTTCGTTGCAAAATTAGTTAATCTAAAGCTATAAATAGCAATAAAAACTAAATAACTAGCAAAAGTTAACATCTTTATTCTATAATGATTTATATTTGGTTAATCACTTCATAGTAGCATATGATGCCAATTATTGTACAGAATCAAAATGCCAAAATTTTACAAAAACTGGGCATAATAAGAAAAATTAGGTTTAGTTAAAAAAATTTGATTAATAATTAAAGTGGGAAATGCGAGTTTTTTTTCTGTAAAATTAGTAGTTTCGGTTTCAATATGGTCGAAAAATCAAGTTTTATTGGGGAAATTCTCAAATTTCATATTAACTATTAAAGTGGAAGATGCAGCAAATTAACCAAAATAATATGATTTCATATGAATTCATTTTTTTTAACACATTACATAAAAATTTTATAAATAACAATAATTCTATAAATGGTTATATAAATGAATTTTATTAATTAAAGCGTAGTAATTTAATATTATCTCTTTTGTGGCAAAAAACAATTTTTAAATACTGTAAACTAATATTGCAAGTTTCACACTATGTTCAAATTTGTTAATTTTGATTTATTTAAAATCTATGTAAACATATTTTAAATATTTGAATCTAGATATTTCTAAACTTTAATTTTTCGATTACAATAAATTTGTTTTCTACGTACACTCATTTGTTTTTTTTGTAGACTATTTTAGCTCTAATATTAATAAAGGGAATTGTCATATTTTCATTTTACCTAAAACCTAGTAGTTCAATTAAGAATATGAAAAAGAAAGCTTTAGATAAATTTTTCAATCTTATTTATTTATGTGTGATTTTAATAGAAAATTGAATCATTTAGAAATAAATTCTATTTATATAACCCTCTTTTAGTTAAATTAATTTATGATAAAAACTTTTTATTTAAAATTAAAATATTTTAAGATATATAAAATTTTAAATTTAAACTGTAATGTTTTTCCGAATCGTAGTTATATTATGTTATAAAATAGCTAATTATTGTATAATGGGTCAATTGGCAGAGCCGAAGATAATTATTTTGTTTTAAAACACTTCCTAAATTGTGTAAACATTTTCGTCTAACAAACGATCGCATTATATTTAATATATTCAATTTAATGAATCAAATTTCAATATTTACTAATCACATTTAATTAAAATCTTTTGATCCGAATTTTAATGTTAAAAATGACTTTAATTTTTGTTCCTACTCTTGACATTTTAATACGTGAATATTGATAAATAAAAGTAAACTAAAGAATTGTAACTTTAAAGACACCGAATAATGGAATATTTATTTTTTGAATTACAACCAAGCCACTTTACACAAAATTCTTTGATACCTTTAAAAACCTTATAACTTTTTCTACTCTATATTAGTAATTTTTAACTTATAGAAGTTGTTCTTGATAATAATTTTGTGATGTTCACTCAATACTTGAAGACATGGTAAAATTGAACAAATTTTAATGGTTGATATTTCTTATATCTAATCATTTCTATTAGAATAACATGATACAATGATGTTTAACAAATTTATATATTGTTTTATAACTAGTGTTTTTGATATAAGTAGTACTTTCGATCATTTTTGTTTTAATACTTTAATAATAGGTTAAAAATACTGAAAACGTGTTTTATTTATTAACATCAGCAGGATTCATTTTCATTGGTCTATATACTGACGAATTGCTTGAAGTTACTAAATCATTTGAAACATCAAAATATTTTATGATCCATTTTTTAAAAAATTAGAAAACATTATTGATTTCAATTACCTTTAACAATGTATTTGTTATAGCTGGTGAAATTATCGATGATATCTTTTAACAGAAATTATTTTAAATGTTGATTTTTATTTTCTGGTAAGTTATTAGTTTATAAAACCTTATGTTTTCTTCCAAAAATAAACATTATTTTGATTGCGTTAAATTTCAAATGAACCATTCGTTTTTTTACAAAAGATTGAACATTGGATTACACTGAAAAAACACGAATCACTTAATAAATTACGAAAGTTTGCAATTTGGTTTTTAAATTCATGCAAATCTACTAAATCCGCTTTCCATTGATCATCATTGCCACGCACAATTATTTAATTTCATGAAATTTTTTTTAACAGGCTTATGTTAAATTAATGTAAGGTTAAAAAAGTATATGTCTATTCACCAGATATCCATTTTTTACATTTTTTTAAAGTAATATGATTATCGCCTTACTTAGCTTCATGATCCAATTTGTTTTTAATTGAATAACTTGATGTATTTTTAGCTCACTTTATTGTAAGAGAGCTAGCTTATGGATTTGACCATGTGTGTTCTTGATTTGACCGCCCGTGACGTTTTCTGCAGTATCTCGACTATTGAAGTTAGCACGTATCTAAAGTCATTAAAGTTCTCGGTTGTGATCAAACTCATATTTATCTAAGTTGAATTTCTTATTTGAATGAATGTTTGGGAATTTTTAGCTAACTTTGACAAAGTCAGCTATTGGATTTGCAATGTCCGTGACTCTGTCTGTCTGTCTGGATGTAGACTTTTTTAGATTACAAAAATCAGCCAAAAATGAATAAAATTGTGTCAAAAATGAGTCAAAATAGTCTCAAACATGGCTTAAATAAGGGCAAAATAGGGCTTATTTGGGGTTAAAAATCACTAAAAAGGGGACAAAATTGGCTTTAATAGGGGCAAAATAGGGCTTAATTGTGTCAAAAATGACTAAAAATGGGGCAATATTAACTTTAATAGGGGCACAATAGAGCTTAAAATTGGTCAAAAACCATAAAAACAAGAACGACACATTCATAAAGAGCTCACTTATTCTTAGGTTACTGTATACTAGTGTGATAAATTAATCAGTTTTCAAGATCTCAAATCTCTTTATTAACATATGAAATATGTGAAATCCCTTAATAAGAATGAGACTGCGAACGTACGGACGGACGGACAGACGGACAATGTCAAATCCATAAGCTCGCCTTTTTTAAAAAAGTGAGCTAAAAATCGGTTAGATTTGATTGGGTTTCTGTGCAGTTGAAATTTGTCCCACTCATATACTATGAAAGTGAAGTTTTTATGAGATACCTTGGCGTTTATTTAGTCAATTGAAAAATTAAAAATAAATATTTTAACTGTTTTTATTCATTGCTTTCGTAATTAACTAAAACAAATGTTTGTTTATCATATTTTTATAAAAGCAACATAAACATTCTATCAATCAAGCTAAACAAAATCTTTGAATAGAATTTAAAATTATGTCTAATTCCATTGGAATAGTAATAGTTAGCTAAGAATTAGTCAATTTGGAGTAAAAATTAAATTTCTGATTGAGAATTGAGTGGTTTGGTTATAAGTTTTAAATATTTCGGTTGGAGTTTGGTTGTAATATAAAGTTTTTTACTGGAGTTGGTTGGTAGTTGTGTGAAAATTCATTTTCCTTCACAAAATTTCAATAAATAATTGACATTTATTAACATATTGATATGCAAAGTATTTCTATTTTTAAACCTTTAAAAATTATGTTTTACAAATATTGCACTCTTATTGTTCAATTGTTTTCATGTACTAAAGGGGTGAATAAATTAAATCAACATTAAATCAAAGCTAGAACGAACATTTCAAATATTTATTAAGTGAATAGTCATTTACAAATTGATTTAGAAATTAATTGCATATACTTTACGCCAAAATTACATTGTTGCTTAACATTTTTGAAAAAACAATGAGAAAATTAAAAATAAGTCAAAAAATTGAAAAAAGTAAAAAAAAAATTTAATTAATTTTCATATGGAGATGGAGTAAATTTTTCTGCCAAATTCACACTCTATTTTTGGACGTATTTTCAAAAATTTACCACCAGAAATAAATAAAAAACAAAATTTAATTTTATAAATAAATCTTAGTCGTTAGTAAAAAAATATTCGGGTTCAAATAAGACTACGCAACAGAGATTTAATTTACTATTTTATTAACTGGTAAAGCAGAGCAAAAAAGAACGAAAAGCAGGCTAACAGAGCGAATAAACTATTTATTTGGAAAGAATCAAATAATTTCTACAAATAAATATAATTGTGACTATTTTTGTTTCAGCAAAGATAAACTTAATGTGTTCGTTATCCTAATAAAAGTCGATTCGTTTTTTGAGCATTCATTAAATGCTAACAACCAGTACCACTTCGTTCGTTATTAAATTATTTAGAATCAATTCAACATTTATTAGTCTCTTTTAAACTTTGTTACACTTTTTAACATTAGCATTATTCACTGTTTAATCAATGAATACTTGAACCTAATTGGTGCGCAAAACATGTTAATTTTTAAACTGTTGTCGAAAATCAATTTCCCAGCAGAGCGTAAATCTTCTGTTGTTTTAACTATTTAGTAGATTATAAAAATTTTAAAATATTTAGTAGATGCTGAACACACATTTCTACAAACAGATATTAGATTGAAATGAATCAATATTTAAAACTCATTATTAATTCTTATTTTGTTCGGGGATCGTTCGCTGATATAATTAAATTGAATAGCTTTGCGATTTCGAAAGTACGTTTAGCAACACTTTTATGGGATTTGAAACTTTTGTGTCTCAACAAGTTATATTAAAAAAAAGTCAAAAAAGTCAAAAAGTTTTTTCACAACAATGTATTTTTACAATAAAAATGAAAATTAAGTCAATAAAAATCAAAAAATAACGAACGAACATTATAAAGTGCTCACTTTGATTCAAATATTTTTTTAGTGAATAGATATGTGAATTAGTTTAAAGAATTATATATAATTGCATTCACTTACGCTAAGAGAACTTATAATATTGTTGGTTAACATTTTTATAACCAAAATAATTTAAAAAACTTTCAAAAGTCAAGAGAAACTCAAGAAAAAGTCAAAAAGTTTTTCACATCAATGTATTTTTACAATTAAAATGAAAGAAGTAAAAAATCGAAAAAAGTCAATAAAAATCGAAAAAAATAAAAAAAAATGCAAAAGTCTTCAGACTAACAGACATCTCAAATCCAATAGCTGACTTTTACAAAGTGAGTTAAAAAGTAAAAAAAACGAAAAGTTATTAAAAATGAAAAACAAGAACAACACGTTTACAGAGAGCTCACTTTCTTAAAGTTTTATCTAAATAAATAAGTTTATTTTAAAAATACTTTAATTAATAAATTTTCAAAAATTTTCAAAAATGACAAAATTAACGAATATAAATTAAGTGCAAAATTCAATGGTTGAGCTAGTGCGGACACCGCGTCGGACAGACGAACAGACATCGTAAAATCCATAAGCTAGCTCTTTTTTCAAGAAAGTGAGCTAAAAAGTAAACAAGATCGATACTGTCATTATATCTGACTTTGCTATTTAAATTATACAAGGGCTCGAAAAGCAAAATGCTTTTCTTAGACAAACAGCATTTGTGAATAGCAAGTGCCCCAATATTTTGCGCAACTTTCTACAAAAGCCACTATGGAGTTGTACTTTCTGTGCTTTCAAACCACCTAAACCTCCCTTTAACTAATTATTTCAAAAATTTCTCTAATTTTGCGGAGTCCCTCAGTAAAATCTCTACAACATTTGTGCTTGTGGGGTAACCGTATCTCTTACCGTTTGGTCAGAAAATACGCACAAAAAAATGCTGTTACCAAATTAAATATATAAGATAATTTAAAAATGAAAAATTTTAAAATATTGATAAAAATTTTGAAAATGAAAAAAGCTTCCTATAGTACCAATATTCCTTAATCAAAATAAAGAAGAAAAAATTTAAAAAATTGGGAAAAATTGGAAAAAGTTTGAAAAAAATGATAAAAATTTGAAAAAATAAAAAAAAGTTTCTTTTTGTATCAAAATCACTTTATTAATATAATTACAATATGATAAAATTGAAAAAATGAAAATAACTTGAAAAAAATTTACACACATGCCCACATCCAGACATGTCAAATCCAATAGCTCGACCCGAATCCAAAAGCTTAAAATTTAAAATCATGTCACAATTGCTAACTTTGTACCTAAAGTTTGTGGAATTTAAAAATTGTGCCGTTAATGTTTTATTTTTTTAATTATTGGAACGTTAACACAATTGTTTAGTCCGTTAGTGGAACGCTATTGGTGTGGATTATGACAATATTTTTAATTACTATACTACAAAAATTGGATTCATTAATATCTTATAAGCGCTATACAATATAAAATAATATAACTTACTTACGTTAGTATTAGCATTAGTTTACTGTATATTCATTAATTTATACTAAACTCTTATGCTAAGTATAAAAAGTAACAAAATATTTTTTATTTTTTGTAGCGTCAAAAACGAGATAACAGAATTAAAAAAATAAATTTCAAATGTTATAAAATTTATAGATTCCATACTCTAAGTATGGTAAGTGATTAGAGTTACTATTAATATCATTCGAATAATAACTCTATTTAATTAATTAAACCATAAAAATCTGAAACAACATATTTTTACTAAACAAACATTATTAAAACAAAAACATTTGCAAAAATTATTAAAAAATGAAAATCAATTGAGTTTATTCATTATTTAAAATGATTGTCTGATCACCACAAGTATTGGCTGCGTCCGAGTCTTCAGATACGGACGCGATTTGAAGCGGAGATTTGTCGGATAACTTTAAACCGAATTCCGAACATTTAATCGACTCATTGATACCAATTTT
>JAQIXJ010004055.1:0-11482 GCA_034700185.1 Phthiracarus laevigatus | reverse complement strand
TGATTCGTGTGTTTCGCTCTGATATGCGATTCCACTTGTTTTACGAACCGATTGGCGAAATTACAGTCAAACCATTTGCAACGATAACCGACCAGTTTATCGCTAGTTGTCGAACGAAGAACTGTTTCACACGAAACGACATATTTAGTTGATTATATGGTAATTCTATAGGTTTTTTATCACACCTTTTATCTGTTCATTATGTTCGTATTCTTCCTCTATATGTTCGATGGCAAGAATCGATTTCGTTGTTTTAGGTTTCCGTTGTTTTTTGCGACCTTTTTTCTTCAGTTTCGGTTCTAATATCGGTACATATAAATCGTTGTCGTCATCGGTTTGTTCCGATTTAATAGTTGTTTGTTCGTCGCTATCGTCAACCATTCCAATGCTCCGTTCGCTATCATAATCGCTGTTATCGTGTATTTCGTTTTTAATAGTAATGCTATTCGTTTCGTCAAACGAAATCATATTTAATTGTACGGTAAATCCATTAAACTAATTAATACTAAACGTAAATAATAGCATGATAGCCGTCGAGACCATTCGTTTGTTATGGTTACCCATAGTAACCACATTAAAGTTTTCGATATACACTCAACAATACTATCGATAACTCAATAATCGTTACTATAGGTATTGATAGGTAACGCCAAACATTTCGTTTCCATAGACTATCGTCAGTTTTTGAAACGTTTAATGTTTTTTTTAAAGTTTATTGTCTTGAATTTAAAATATCACTTTTTATTTCGCGAAACATCAAAACACATCAATTATTTAATGGATAACATACAGCACTTGTACACAACTGTTTAACGCATCGCATATATTTTCGTGTTTATTATTATCTTATAAGGTTAGTGCACTGTTAGAAAAAAGTATATTCATAGTTCGAATTTTTTGGTAATTCGTCAAACTTTAAAATTCGGCTACAAATTCCCATTACAAAACGGAAACGAATTTTCCAGTACTAGATTTTGATGTTTAAAATACTAAATTTCGAAATAAATGTAATTTATTTGAAACCAATTCAGAATTATAAAAATCAGTGTAATGAGCGAATTAGTGTACTGACGATGAGTCACATAAAAACTAAGCCTTTTTATTATATTAATAAAATTGGTTATTTCAATAAGTATTCCTATCAGTGAAAGTGCGAAAGTAAAACGATAACTTTAACTTTTACCTTTACATTAACCGTTTAACCGAACAACTTAAAAGTTTGTAAAATGTTTTGTCAGACATTAGAATAAATGTACCGACACTGCCAATATTTTGCTAAATAATATTCTTACTTGAAAATAAGTTTATGGCAGTACCAAACTTGAAAGTTTGCAAATTAAGACAACAGTTTCGATTGACTTACTGTCGATTAATGATTCACAGTAAATCATTCGAAACTGTTGTCTTAATTTGCAAACTTTTAAGTTTGGTACTGCCTTAAACTTATTTTCAAGTAAGAATATTATTTAGCAAAATATTGGCAGTGTCGGTACATTTATCCTAATGTCTAACAAAACTATACATCCTGTTTTTTGATAAAAAAATGTTAAGAACATAAATAAAATAATTTAAATAGAATTATTTTCTATATAAACTTAACCTAAACTCAAAATTTGACTTTTAGATTTCAGTTCCAATTTTATGTTTTCCTTAGAAAACATTGAATTTCAGTTTGCTTATTTTAACGAACACTAATTAAATTTCTTGTTTTTCCATTAATCTCGAAATTGGAAAGATAATTTTTTATCTGACTGCAATTTTGTCAGATATATAGATTTTACTATGTCTGTTCGTCTGTCTGTCCGTGTACACTCTTATGTTAATTAAGGGATTTTAACCTATTTCTTATGCTTATAAAGGGAAATTATTAGTCAAAATGACAAAACACACTGTCAAAAATATAAAAAGTTTGCTCAAAATAGGCATTAAAGGGGTCAAAAATGGACAAAATTGTTTCGAAATAGGCAAGAATCTTATAAAATTCACCAAAATTCTGGTTAAAAATTGGTAAGCATATGCCGCGTTTTGTTGAATAAATAGCAAGTTTCAATATAAAAATATCAAAAAAAACTGGCAAAAATATTCAAGTTTAGGCTAAAATAACCAATAAATAGAATAAAATTTGAGTGGAATATGCCGGTTTTGACTTAAAAATAGTGATTTTCATACTCAAAATTACTTAAACAGCAAAGTAAGATGTTATGACCGTATCGATCTTGTTTTTTGATTAAAAAAGGACAAAAGTGAAAGGTTACACGTGTATATCGAACTTGTTTTTAAATGCAGTTTAAGTATTAAAAATTGAAACAACACTAGTTAAAGATTACAACATGTGTTAATGAACTGCAAAAAATATTTAAAACATAAATATAGTTTTTGACGTAAAGTTTATATTATATGAAATTGGATAGTTTTGGCCTTTAAAATTTTTTATAGATTTTGTATGAAAGTTAATCAATTGTATATAAACATAAGAATTATATTAATCTGAATTTTTGCTGTAATATGTAAAAGCTTTTTAATCTTTGCTTAACTATGTATTACCAAAAGTTGTAACAGTTGCCATTTCGAAAAAGTCTACAACGGAACCACTGATTATCAGAGCTTTTAAAATACTTTCATTTGTTTACACGTTCGATAATATGCTTAGCTTTACATGTCACATCGCCATAATACGGTGATTTGAGTTAACTATTATGATATTTTCGTTGACCACTCCTGCTATAACGTAGGTTCCGATGTATGGAGATCTATACTTCAAATTAAGGCTTGGAACAATAGTCTTGTCAATTAGCTATACTAAATCACCTTTCTTAAATGTAAGTTTTATTGAGTGCTTGTTTTTCTTATCCACCTATTTCTTTTCTGCTTGTAAAATATTAATTTTGGCTTAATTTCTATCATCTAACAAATAGTTATCGCAATCACTACAATCTTCTTTGTTTACATTTAGTTGAATCTTTCATTTAAAGGCATTCATTGACAATTAGCCAAAAAGTAGATAAAAAGGTCGATCTTTTGTCGTTGAAGTAATTTGATCATTTAAATGACGTAAAGCTAATTCTCAATATTTATCACAGTTTTTATAGTAATTATTTGAAAAACTTCGCATTTTGTTAATAACTGTGTAGTTCGCGGACCGAGCAAGACCATCGCCAGTCGGATTAAAAGATGATTTAGGCTAGTGACGTATGCCCAGATGTTTACAATAACTCTGAAATTATTCTCCCATAAACATTGCGTGTCTATCAGTAATACTCTTCGGAACAGAATGTTTTGTTGAAATTTCTTCTAAAAATCGAAATATTGTACCAGCTTTTTGATTGGAAATTGCTTTAGTAACTAAATTTTGCGTCAGTCGTTTAATAAGCGTGACTACATAAACATTTACACTGTTACTTTTCATACACCGACCAAAACAATCCATGTTTACAATATAAAAATTTTCGTCACTTAGCCCTGCAATTTTTCCAATGCGGTATTGCTTACCACTCTTTGCTTTGGATTGTTGACAAAAAACACAAGTACTTAAATGAAACGCCACCAATATTTCGCGTTAATATGTTTCTAGCTTTTATCTTAACAGATTTTTACGTGATATTCCGTGATAATTGTATTCACCAAAGCTTCAGGTACTACTAGTTGAGAAAAAATAAATTTTGATTAATGTTTTTGTTTGTGGAACAAACGATCTATTGTATCAAATGTAAAACGTTTGAAAATATTTCTTTATACAATGCTGCTTTGTTTAAATTTGCTAATAATGTTCAAACATGAAATCAAAACTTCTTTTGACAGTGGCATTTAATGCCAAAAGTCTTTTAAACTATGATTTCAGGTTAAAAAAGTCGTCCAACTTGTCTAAGGCAACATTCGATGCATGTATCAATCGGTGCAACTCAATGGCAATCCAGTTACTTCGACAAGATCAGGCAAGCTGTACTATTATAATAAGTGGTACTCTCACAGCATGTTGGACTTTAACTTTACACATTATGACAAATAAATTAATTTATTGAAACTCTTCATAATATTAAATTTAATGAAGAGCTTCGGTGATAGTAATGAAGATTCAGATAATTCTTTTATTTAATGGAAATTATCTGACGAGTCTGATAATACTGTTAATTAAAATTCTTATGGCGATTGGCTGCGACAGTATAAGCGACCATATACTAACTGTAACTAACTTTACAAATTCATATATTATGATCCTCTCAGATACCATATACTAACTGAAACTAACTTAACAAATTTTTTTCTGAATTTGAAAATGCCAGTCCTATGGATTTAATTTTGTCTGTTTGTCCGTCTGTCTGTCGATACGCATTCTAATGATAATAGAGGGTTTTTGTTCTTTACTTAAATAAATGAATTTAGCCTTTTATTATTTTTATAAAATGTTTTAAAGTAACTAAAGCAATAAATTATGTCCACTAGAGACATAAGTAGGGTCAAAAATGCACAAAATTGTTTCAAATGTAGCTAATAAGTGGCAATTTTTCATTTTATAATATTCAAATAATTTGTTTAACTTGCCAACGTTCGTGTTAAAATGGGCAACTTTAGGGAAAAAATTAGTATAAAAATGGTGATTAAAGGTTACAAAATTGACAAAAATATTGCCAGCATTTAAAAATCTATTGTAAAGGTAGGTTTTAAAGTTTAGGCTAATACCCATTTTTTTATTGGAATAAACCGATTTCGGTTTGTTAGATAACGTTTTTTATAAATATATATAGTAAAAAGAATGTAAAAACAGCCAGTCATCAGAAAAACAAAATCAGTTTTTATAATAACATGATGATAAAATAAGCCCAAAAATAGAGTTAAATAAACCAAAATAGTTATTTTCTTTTTTATATTAACGTTATAGGCAAATATGGCAAAATTTTAGTTAAAGTAGCGTATAAAAAGAAGAGTTATTTCCGTATTTATTGTCTTAATTAATACAATAAGAAATTAAATCTGTTAAGATTGCTCAATTTTCCGAACTTAATTGCAAAAAACAAAAACCTTACATTTATATTAATAACTAATGAGAACGGCGCGCCAAATATTTTGTGAAACTATTATTAAAGTAAAATTATATTACAAAGACAGTTATTAAGACCCTATCAGTGAGCATTAACTAAATAAAACTTACTTTACAAAATCATATTATGACTATCATCGACCTAATACCAACTAAAACTAATTTTTTTTTTAAAATCAGATTTTATAGTAGTATAGATCTCGCTTTTATTTCTTTTTAACTCACTGTTTTTAAATAAAAGTCGAGCTTATGGAATTAACAATTTCAATCCGTTTGTCTATCCTTTTGACTGTCCTTTAGTCTGCCACTCTGTCTGTCCGTTTTTCCATATGTTTATCTGCCCTTCGGTATGTTGTCAGTTTTAAATTAACAAGGGATTTCTCCTATTATATTAAATAAAGGAACTTGGAAATTTTCTTTCTTATAGAAAAAATTAATTTATTTGTTAAATAAGAACGCCTAATTTTATTGAAAAATGAGCTTTTTGTGAATACGTCGTTCTTTTATTTAAAAAATGCAAACAAAATGTATTTATTATAAACTTTGCCTTTTAACTAAATAACATAAGAATCTTGTGAATGAAAAATAATATTATCAAAAGCTAAATTTCGAACTGTAAACTAAAATCTAAATGTTTTTACAAACTTATAAAAAATATTACTATTTATCAGTTGGAATTCAATTTCACACATTGTTTAATTTTTATCAAAAAGAAGAATTTACGTTAGATTAACAGTAATATTTCAAATTAAATTGAATATAATCTTTTATCAAAATAAGGTTTTAGGCATTAAAAATCTACATTTAATTTATATTTTTCTAATTTTTCGTACATTTAACTTGGTCCATTTAAGGCAAATTAATATTTTTCAAAACAAACTACTTATGTTACGCGTTGAAAAATTCAGAATATACTTTGATTAAAATAAACTTGGTTCACCATGTAAATTGATTTATAATTAAGTTTTTTTAAATAAGATTTCCGATTTATTTTTGGAATATTTTTGATATTTTTTGCAAAATATCGGTTGATATTATCTTTAATAATTAATATTCTTTAGATTTTGTAATCTAGATTTTAGTTTAGCTGTCGACGAGTTAACATTAAAATTGTGCTTGTAGAATTATTTAGGCGCGTGTCAAAACGTGTTTTAGTATGATTAGTAGGACGCATAACACCACTATTTGCTCATATTTGCCCCTTAATTAACCATTTTATACCAGAGTTTGTTTCAGTTTTTAACCAAATTAGCCTCATTTTTAATCATTTTGAATCCAATTTAAGCCATTTTTTCCACTAATTAAACCAATTTTACAAACTTTTGACTCAGTATTGAACGAATTTTGCCATATTTTTGTTGGTTTTTGCCTTATTTTTGTAATCTAAAAAAGTCTACATACAGACAGACAGAGTGACAGACAGACAGAGTGACAGACAGACAGAGTGACAGACAGACAGAGTGACAGACAGACAGAGTGACAGACAGACAGAGTGACAGACAGACAGAGTGACAGACAGACAGACAGACAGACAGAGTGACAGACAAACAGACATCGCAAATCCAATAGCTGACTTTTACAAATTGATCTAAAAAATATTGGGTGAAATTTGTGTTATCGGAACATTTCTTTATTACATAATGAAAAGTAAGAGTTATTGAAGAGTTTAAATTGAATCATGTCGAAAAGGTGGTAAAAAAGATAAAAAATTATGCATAGCTCGCAAATATTATGGTTGAAATGATAAATTTAACCAAATATACCTAAAATAGATTATAAATACCTAAAATTCTTTGACGTCATAATTAGAAGTTGTTAATTTATATGATAGGTTGTCATTAGTCGTAAAAACTTGATTGGCTGACCAACAGAATGATTTAGTGTAGGACAATAGTATTATATGACAATGTTATCAATGTTTGCAATTGAATTGTTCCCAGCAAACTCATAGTAAACTACTTTATAAAAGAATTAGTCTAAAGAATTTGTTATGAATAAATTCATCATTGTCGACAGAAATAAGTCTATACAAACTTATCATAGCCATTTAAAAAAGATTAATGAAACACATTATCACGTAGGATTCGATTTCAAAAACATACCAACTAGTCTACAAAACATTGCAAAAATTTAAGAACTCATTGTAGCAGCGTTTAATCCATAATTGCAATTAGGATAAACTTTAAGCTGTGGTTAATCAAATAACTTATTAAAAGTTAGTTTGAAGTTTCAAATCACATTTTGGTAAAGTATATGCCAAAGGTAGAGCTATTCCTTATTTGTTTATATATATATAATAAATCTAGTATGAAAAAATTATTTCAATGAAATATTACTCTTTTTACCGATAATTAGTGAAAAAATCTAAAATATAAATACTATCGAATATAATTTGCATAAAATTGTGAAAACTTTATTGATCAGCTTTATATTCATTATTTGTTACTTAATTAATTTTAAAAAATGATTAAAAATGCATTAAATGAATAAAAAAATTTCTATTTTTGATCAATAAAAAGAAATCAAAAATAATGTAGAAAAACATGAAAATCTATTTACGCTAGAAATTTTGAACTCAATTCTAGTGAATAAAATTTAATTTACAAAACCGAATAATTCATAACTCACTTTTTTAGATGAACAAACTACATATAAATCTAATTAAAATGTAAAAATTTGGACAAAGTTTTTAACATTTTTATAACAACAGCAGTAATAGATTTATTGACATTTGATTTTCGGGTAATTAAAGGCCTTTAATATCCAATGAAAAATTCTCTTTTCAAGAAAATTTAAAAAAATATGAGAATAAATTTATTTTACTCAACATTTACTTCAATTAGAATAGAAAATGTATTAAAAATATAAATGTTTTGTCCTTCTATTTGGTGAAAATTTAACCAAGAGGAAAGCTCATTTTGTACCATATGAACAATAATTTTATTTATTACAAATTCAAAAGTTTGATTTTAATTGCAAATTTCGTAAGTTTGATTTTTGTCAATTTAATTATCTTTTAACAGAATTAAAAACATTAAAAACATTAAATAATACTCAAAATTTAATGTCCTGATTCGCCATGAATGACACATCATATCAGTAACACACCCACAGCTCATCTAACTATAATATAAACAAGAATGAACATAAGTAATGCACTCACTTTGAATTTAAATCTATTGCTGGTTTACATTGTTGATTTCTATTTTTTAACAAGCAAAACTTTTATTATTATTGTTTAGCTAAAAATTTTAATGTGCTATATAAAATTGTTATAAATAGCACGTCAGTCACTGTTAAGAATATTTTTATTCATTCTTAGTTTAGCATCAAATTCTTATGTTCGTCGAGGTAACATCAAAATTGTGTTATAGATACAATAAAGCGCGTGTCATAATGTGTTTTAGTATAATTAGAAAGACGTGTGAAACCAAAATTTGCCAATATTTGCCCCGATATTAACCATTTTAAAACCGATTTTGTGTCAGTTTTAACCAAATTAGCCGCAATTTTAATCATTTTTGACCCAGATGTTCCAATTAAAAAATATTTTTAAACTGTATTCTTCAAAATAACACTTTTTATAATATTTGATTTTAATGAATTAGTTTTGAAAATGGTTTGTAAACGATTCGCGTTTCATTTATATATTTCTTTTTTGAATTAAAGCTTTAAACATTAATATTTCTAAACTAGTTCTACGCTAATTTCGATAAAGTATGTTTTATTCACGATTAATTCATCGACCGAAAAGAAATTCTTAGCGCACTTTTTATATAAATGTTGAGCTACTATTTTAGTTCTTGTCTGCCTGTCAGTATTTGTGTTAGCAAACGCTTTTTTGAAAAGCATTATAAGATTTTTTATAAGCAAATAGGTAAGAACTATAGCTTTAGATTTTAAAATTAAAATATGAGCTATCTATGAATGTGTTTTTATCGTTGTCATAATTTTTTTAATTTAAACAATACAAGTACAAAAAAATTTAACTGAAACAATTTTAACTATAAATTTTATTTAAAAATATTACTTCAAAAATGTTAAGAAAAAGAGTAAAAGTTTTGATTTTTGAGTTAAAAGAATTAAGACATTTATAGTTGACTTAACTTTAGCTCGTAGCTACTCACTTAAAAAACTCAATTTAAGTGTATACTTAGAATTATTACTTTTTTGAATGTATAAGTAAATTACTTTTAAAATTATATTTTTTGCGTTTATTTCTTTTTATACCTTTTAGTAACATAAGTTTATCACTTGATATAAATGCAATTATTTACAGTTTACTAAACTTTTGCAGTTAAATTAAATTTAAATAAATATTGAACTGAAATACACAAAATATAATGTCCGTTATATTTTTCATCTTAAGTATGAAAAACTAATTTAAAATTTGGTTTCAATGGATAAATTGTGTTCTAGCTAATGAAAATAAATTCAGATGTTTTAAAAAATAGTCTTTAAAAATTATTTCACAACTATTTTTGATTAATCTAACAAATTGATTTCTTATTTTAAACAAATCAACCACATACAAAATGTTTATTACTTTCGTAGTTCGCAGTTTAAAAGGTAATTTTTCGGTAATGCCTAAATATTTTTAATAATAAACAGTATAAATAGACTAATTTTACAAACTTTTTTATTTGACTTTTTAAACTAATGTCATTGTAGGCATATTCAGTTAAATCTTTAATGATTTTAACATTACAATCTTCTTATTGTCTATTTTAAACTTTATAAATTACACTTTTGTTTAAACTTCTTTTCTTGAAAACTAATCTAAAGCATATATAAAATTCAATATTGGATTTTTTTATGAATAACCACTTATTTTCTGACTAAAATTTTAAAAAGTGATATACTTAAATAAAATTAAAAAACTGAAAAATTCCAATCAAAATTACTTTAATACCTTTAAAATAAAAATTTAACAAACTAACAACAACAACATAATCATAGACAGTTCACTTTTAAAGCATAAATAACAAAAGTAAATCTAAAATGTTTATTTTACAAAGATTTTAAGAATTTTTAAAATTCTTCGCAATTTGTTATGCTTGAAAAACTTACAGAAAAAACCATAAGTATTTATGGTAGTAGAAATAATACTCAAACGTATTAGTTTTCAAAAAAATAATACTTGAAAACACCAAATTTTTTCGAGTGTTGCCATTCATTTTAACACCTGCATTCATCAGATGTAAACCTTTGCTTTTAATAACACTTAAAAACTCTTCATCCTTATTGTTCAAAACATAATCTCTCCAACAACTATAACGTAATCGTTTTTATCTTTCAACAAGAATTCAACTATCAGGTTTAGCATGTCGTCTACCTTTGTATAATCAGAGAAATAATTTAAAATTATATCTGAATCTTTGATATGTGCTCGATATAGGACTTAGTATCTGGTACATCTCTTTTTTGGTTAACAAACTACATTTAATTTTTGAATAAATGAAACAACAGCAAGCTTTTCTCACTTTTGTTTCAACCATAAATATGTAATCCAAAAGCATGAAGTTTGTATCAGAACAAATATCTTTGTAATTTTTCGCCTGTGATTGGACATGTGATACATAATTTTTACTCCAAAAGTTTCTGTTTCGTTTAAAAAATTAAGTAATAACTTTAGTGCAGCTTCAGAACGCAAACGGTTGATCTGTTATTCAACTTCAAGAATAGATTTTGTTTTTCAAGTTTGAAAAAGCTTACCATTAATAATTACCAGTTAATGTTCTTGCTAAAATCAATATTAATCTTTTCTAACTGTGAAATCCAAACCATTAAAATTTATTCAATAATAAACTTATTCAAGTTTGTTTGTAAACTTTTCCGCATGTTATACGATAAACTGGTGTATATATGAATTTGGTTTTAAATGTCAAACGCTTAGTTGGTTGTTATTCCTCCTATATTAAATGTCGCTTACCCAGTTGGAGCACATAATAATTTATTTAGTATTTCTATCAAGTCCCTGGTTAACAATTAAAACACCGTAATTGTGTTTGCTAATTTGCATTGATCAAGCAAAATGTTTCTTCGTATGCATCACCAATAATCTCATTATAATTATGTAAAATCTTAAATATTGAAGAAGATTTTTGCAGTACTGACGTTGTTTAAAAATATCTGATTTTATCAGTTTTCTATAGTTTTCATCTCTCTTGTATTTTGGCGTTAAGTAGTTTTCCACATTAATTCTCGATAATTTATAGCATATATCTTAATTAATAGTATAAAGTTTTATGTTTTTTATCTGACTTTGCAAATTTGTCAGATATATGGATTTGACTATGTCCGTCTGTCTGTCCGTCTGTCTGTCTGTACGTGCACACTCTTACTCTAATAAAGGGATTTTGATCTTTACTCTAATAAAGGGATTTTACCAACTTCTTACTTTAATAAAGGGATTTTCACCTATTTCTTAAGCTAATAAAGGCATTT
>JAQIXJ010004054.1:0-11483 GCA_034700185.1 Phthiracarus laevigatus | reverse complement strand
ACAAACAGATGGCGTTTCTAATATAAGTGTATATCGATATCGATAACTGTTTAGTAATTCATATCGATAATTTTAACCAATAATAAAGGCAGCCATAAATGTTTATTTTGTTAATGTCAAATAATATTTTCAATGACTATAACATAAAGCAATGGTTTACCATTTCATTTTGCAAAATTAATTATGTTTTGTATATTTTATTAAAAATACTGTTGATTACATTATCAATTTTTAAGTTTTGTCTTATTTTTATCGCCTTTGTATTATTGAGTGTTTTGTTATTAGAAATAATTAAATTACACAACAAATAAAATTATTGTGTCAATAGCCTATTATTGTATTCTTTGCGTAAAATTTAAAGGTTAATTAATTATTCGAGAACAAAGTTAAATATTTAAGTGTCTAATATTTTATAAATATCATAGCAGAGTAAGTTTTATTAAGTTTATATTAAAAGTATTTCCTTATTAAGTCATGTCCACTAAAAATACAAATATGGAAAGAGATAACATAGAAAGCGGTGACAGCCATTCAACAACAATCGCTGATGTCCCTGACCAAATTATTACGCAAACATCAACATTGTTACAACAATTTGGTCCTGAAAATCTGCTACTTGAGCCAACTACAACTTTTTACGCTGTTCAAACAGTATATTAATATAATTTTATGTAGATTAATTAAACCTTTAAATGTTTATTTATATAGGAAGCCACTCATGATATAAACACTCCAATAGTAAAAAGAGTCACTTTGTTTACACAAGTGTCCAAAAGGATTTTAACTGGGTAATCAAACTTACCACTTTAAACATAAGCTTTGTTTTTAATTAATAAAATGTTATTTTTTAAGCAATCTAAGAGAACCGAAACAGTTAAAATATATCAGCCATCAAATGAGCAGATTATTTGTAAGAAAAATAAATGCTCACTTCACTAAAAAAATATAATTATTTAATATAACTATCTTTAGGGGATCAAGGAATACCTGAAGATTACCAAAATAATCCTGGCTTATACCTGACACCTTAAATGACTCGTAAAATAAAAGCTAAAGAACTCCAGAATAAATTCAAAAAAGGCGAATTAATGGATAAAGATATTATTCTTGCTCTATTCGCTGCTGTGTTTCGAGGCATTTCTCATCCGTTTTATAAAGAATATGGGATAAACTTCGATCAGGGAACTTCCAAAGCTTCCAAACAGTCTAAGGTAGGTTTTATTATATGTTTTATTTAAAAAATGTAATTAATTTTCATTTGTAAATTCCACCGAAATAGCTGAAAAACTAAATCAGTTTATAGAACTAGAAAGGAAACATGTATCGAAGAAAGAAAAATCTCAAGTAAAAAATAGGATTAACATTATTTTGCATTTATTAAAATATCTTTTTTTTATAATTTAGGAAAATAATAATGATTTAGTTGATTTGGGCTCAAACAATCATCAAACTATAAAACGGGTTAGGACAAAAGCAGAACTTAAGCATAATCTAACCGGTATAGACACCACAACTACCAGATCTGTTACACGAAAAACTAGTAGAGTCGAAAAGCCAGCTGAAAACGTTGTGGATATGAGCTCGGGCCTTTGAATGTAGGTCAGAAAGAACAATCAAATGTGATTAAGTTAAGGTCTGGCAAAAGAAGTGGAAAGGTTATAAAACCAGTTACTGAGAGTGAAGAGGTAATGTAACAAATTACCAAATCATTGTTTTATACGTATTAGTAAATTTTATCTTTCCAGTCTGAAATAGATTGTGAGGATTGTTTAGACTTCCCATATGAGTATAATTGTTCCTACGAACATAAGGCAAGGGTTGTAAAGAAAATTAGTGAAACAACTTATGAAGTTAATTGGGAAGGCCATCCAGATTCTCAAATTAGCATATTGCACTATGCTCAAATCAGCTAAGCCGCTATAAAGCTGTTCAACCAAGAAAATATGATAACTAAAGGAACTAGTAGAGGCTTTAAATCAAAAAATGCTCTCGGTCCAGTTGACAGATCACTAACTCCTACAGATATTCATCAATTATACGGCCCAGCTAACGCGGTTGTTGATCAAGTTATTGACGAATTTGTTTCAAGTGGTTTGCTACAACTTGAAAACGAACACGGTAGTAAAGTTTTTGATTTTAATGGGCAAGTTAAATAATTTCTATTACTTTTAACTAGTGAAATGTATTTCATTATATTAATAATCTGATTTTAGTAATAAAAAGTATTATTCCGATGACGTGGAAATGAATTTTTGGCAAGCAGTTAGAAAGAGATAGTCATCCTTACTTTATGTTCAACGCTATTTGATTTTAACAGAGATTCATGGTTCCACAACTAATGATAAAAAGAAACTGGCAGAAGTTCGTAAAGAACTTGACATAAGCGAATACTATTTCAAAAGTATTGGAATTATTCGCCATAATCTCAGCTAGACCGCAAATGACGGCAAAACCGGTTTTGCTTTAATGATAACATTAACCGGATCTAATAGTGCTAAAGAATCCTTTAGCCACGTTCGCGTTTTGTGGGTACATGGCGAGATAAGAAACAGGCAAAGTAAATATAAGCTAATAAATGTTTTATTAGTTAAATATTATTAATTCACTTTATTGTTGTAATAAGTGATGATGTATGAGCCAAATATTAGAGAACGCGCAAATAAAACTATGCCACAAGCTTTAAGCAAGCTTATGGAAGCATTTGGCACTACTAGGCTGACATTGTTAACTACTTATGTCAATCAGAAAGCTTCTGATGATTGCCTTATTCGATGTATAAAATTTTTGGCTAACAAAATAGATTACATGGAATTAGAAAGATTGTAGTACTTTCCCGAAACTTGGCGTCATCACTAAATAAGATACTTTGTATATAACATTTATGTCTAATTATTACCATAATTCATTTTCGCACAGTTCGATTCATTTTATATTTTAACCATTACAAGCTTATATATATTTAAACAATTTTGTATAATTTTTGTATCCCAATTGGTTCGGACTCGGTAGCAGTAATTCCGAGTTCGCACATTTAGGTTTTTTGACATTTATTTATAACAAAGCTAACGTATATATACTAAGAATTTTTGTATCTTCTTATTTTTATGGGGTTTTAATTACTTATCTAGAGTTCGGAAAGTTCGATTTTTTTTATATTTTTATATTTTTAAGATAACATTGATACTAATATTATATTCTAAAAAGAATTTTTGTATCGTAACAGATTTTAATACTTTTACTAATAGAA
Source organism: Phthiracarus laevigatus (assembly GCA_034700185.1). NCBI lineage: Eukaryota > Metazoa > Arthropoda > Arachnida > Sarcoptiformes > Phthiracaridae > Phthiracarus > Phthiracarus laevigatus. Next base: position 8,236 of record JAQIXJ010004054.1, on the reverse strand, counting down.
GCATGCGGCAAAAATTATTAAAATTTGTTCTTTTAAATGAAACTTTGCATAATAGCGCTTGCTAAACATGTTTAAGACATCGGAATTATATTACAATTAATTATAAAAGAAATAAGATTCTTATTTATATCCAAATAATATAAAATTCGGTTTAGTTATTGATATAAGTAAATATGTTATATCAATTGACTGCAGTAATGCATTAATTTTGCGATTACAATGTCTTTCGATAGATCATCAATAATATTTGATAGTAAGTCTTATACTGTAACTTTAAAGTTTATTTTAAATTGAATTGATTTATTGTATTAATTCAAAATATTATAGAATATATTACCAAAACATTCAAGAAAAATGTTTTTAAATTTTATCTGAACAAAGAAAACTATAATTATTATGAATATACTAAAACAATAGTAAAACTAATTAAATTGCCACACAGTATAAACTGTGGTTTGAATTAAGATGTGACGTATAATAAAAAACACTTTCATATTGTCACCGATTTTAATTAAGACACCACTTTCTGCACACAAAATCTAAAGCAAATTTTATTTAAAGAATGACAGTATATATACTTTCGTAAAACGACAAAAATTACACAAAAAAGTTATGTTAAAGTATTGACCAATTCCTTTCTTGGGTGTAAAACCCACTATAGAGGTTTAGAAATCTCGCCTCCTAGTTTTCAAAGGGGGTTTCGGGGTATCAGAAACCTCTCAAAAACTAATTTCGAGTTACAATTTTACCAAAATTTGTTATTATATATCGTTATAAAATCAATAAAACATATTTTTTTAGGTTAATTTTTATAAATATAAGGTGGAAATAGTTTCAACTAATCCACCTTTTAATAATTTAAAACTGAATAATTAAATATAATTAAAAGTAGCACCAATATTGTAGCACAAAGACTAATTGTAGAGAAAACTGCACTTTTGAAGACACTGTTTGATGTTTTAGTGATGACAGCGTTTATTTTCTGCTTCGAATCCAAGTTCTCGGGCCCATATGTTGATATTAAAGTGCTTATATGGTCCTGGATTGGCGTCATCTCTTATCGCTGCGCGGTCTTCTCTTCTTTTTTCAGATAAAGATTTTCTGGTTACTTCGGTATGTTGTCAAAAGCAACGGAAAAGCACGATTAGTTTTCTCTGATGTTAATTAAATACTGATCGTAAAGCATTGCACAAAACGAAGCGTTGTTAATGAGCGTAGTGGAGTTTTTGTTAGGTAGATTATAATAAGTTGATAAGCGATTCAATCCAATTTGCTGAAATCCCATACCTTTTGGTTCTCGATAATGTTCTTGTAGGTCGAATATGTTTTCTGGTATTTTGCGAATAACGAATCCAAGACTCATAAATGTGTCTCTGATTTTGGGACTAACTATTTTATGTTTTTCTGATAAACGAAGAAATTTTGGCTGCACATGATGGAGAGATGTAGCATTGGATAAAGTTTAAATATCGACCAAATCACGATCGTCCCATTCCTAAATCTCTGACGGATCTAGTTGAATTTGAAGATAAAGAAAGATGTTACCAAACGCATCACATAAGGCGACAGCTGCAGCAACTCTAGGTTTCCGTTGTTTTGCTTCACGTGTTTTTAAGGAAACTTTGCAAATTGAAATACCAAGTGCATTATTTGGAAATGTTGATTTTCTTTCAGATGTGAGTTCGGATTCAATCTCAAGACGGTTGAAACGAGTTGAACATTTACTATCTTCTTTTGATTTTGAGTGTTTTCTATATTTGGATTGTTCAGAATTTTTATTGTGTACGTATGAAGAGGACGTTGAACTGCACTGTGATGGTTTAAATTGAACAATGGTTGTTAAATTTGAATTAGTAGCTTGTCTTCTAAGTGTCCTTTTGAATGTTATTTGTTGTAATGGTGATGGAGTACGTGGTAGTGAATATTCATCAGACTGGGAGAGATAATAATCTAAATCAGACGGTGACGATAAGAATGGGTATAGAATTGGAAGTAATTTTTCGGTGTTTTAGGTTTTTGTTTGGCTGTCTTCTGAATGAACGAAATTGATTGGCTTCAATGATGACTTCAATTTGTTTTCTGGTTTCTGTATGTATGATTTTGGTCTAACAGATGCTTCTTGTTGTTTCTCTGTTTGGTGTGTTCGTGTTAAATCAAAATGTTTTCATTTCTGTGTTTGATGTATTGTGTCAGTGCGTGTGAATGTAGTTTTCAAAGTTTTATTAGTTGTTTTATGTTTTAATGTTGAGTTCACTGGTTTTTCTACAAATTGATTATAATTCAGTAAAGCTTCATTATCCCAATCTGAATCGGAACTGATGGTAGCGGTGTCACGATATGCACTTAAGTTCATTGATGAAGTTGCAGCGGTGGCTTCAAGTATTTTCTTTTCCTTTTCAAATTGTTTTCTTCCGTTGATAAAATCTTCGGCGAAACATCGTATTTCATCGTCGGTTATGTCTTGGAAAACACATCGGGCGAGTCCTAATTGGTATTCTTTGAGAGTAAGATGACCAAAATCGAACTTATATTTTAACGGTAGCATTGAGCAAGCATTTTCTCTAGTCGGGTGTATTGGATCAGTCATGATTTAACTAAACGTAAATTGGTTTTAAATTAAACAAACATATAATATTTGGAGCATAAACACTAGTAAAAACTAGCAAAAACCTAGTAAGCGCACAACATTAATACGAGACGACATCTAATGAAATTCAAAATTACACTTTAGTTGAAAGTGTAATATTACTTTCGAAAGGATTAACTCTGGGTATGGAGGCAAATTATCACCAAGTGCTTGTAGCCTTAGTATTAAATGGCAAATACAACTAATGGCAATATTATAATTTTTTCTATAGTGTAGAGTTAGCATAATATTGATTAGAAGACTGAAAGCAAGGACCGAACAAACAGCAGAAAATATTGTTTTGGCTTTGCTTATTTCACATTTCGTGATTTTAGTTTTGTAATATTTTTGCCTTCTTTTAATCTCCAATACCATTAGATTTGATATTTCATCGAAGTAACATAGGTGTTGTCGAAATTGATTATTATTAACATCTTTTGGTAAGCTAATGTTCAATATAGGAGAATAGAAGAGTTTTTCATCGAATAAATCTTTTTTCCATTTATATCCAATTTCAATAATTGCTGCTTAGAACAGTCTCCTTCATCCCGTATTAATATTAGGTTATGAAAAGAACTTTGAGATACAGGTAAAGACGTTATACAATCATGTTTTTCATCATAAATGACTGACGGTGGGCCCACATATTTTAATGGACAGACGTTAAAACCATTTTTGATTCTTTGGTATAATATAAAGGGATCGGCGTCCATTATATAGACATTTGATTTTGTTTCTTTTATGTCGATTGTTAGTGTTAATAAATTTCTCATTAAATCTATCTAACATGCTCGTGATTGGGCTAATTCCAAGGCACAATTCGGTTGACATGGTAATGAAAAATTAAATATATCGAATATTTTAGGATTGACGACATCTGAGTTCCAACTACGAGAAATATCAATTAGTCTGTCTTTCCATAAAATTAAACGTGAAACTATGTTAGACAAATCGTAGAGTACTCGTGGCAAATTCTTTTCCATTTTCTTAAAAGCTGTTGCAACTTCATGTAGCATTTCTCTCATTACGTCAACTTCCTGTTGTAATTCTTTTAAAATCTTTTGTATAGCGGCTTCATTATTTTGCATTTGTTTCATTTGTTTCATTTATTCAAGTAATTGATTTTGTTGATCCTCTTACGTTCTGGTATCAGTTGCAACATTATTACTTTGGACATAAACCGCAGAAGAAACACCAACAATAGTTCCAACTACGACTGAGACCAGAGCTGCGATTCCAATGATAGCTAACACAGCCAATCGTTTATTTCTATTCAAACACAACTCTGTATTTTTCTTAGTATCAGTTTTTTTGCAGAAATGTAATATTGTTTGAATAAAATCTTTTTCGTATTGGTCACTACAATTCATAGATTTCTTCACCTTTCAATTCGTTGAGAAGTCCTTCTTTGAATATAAGACATGATGACTTAAATAAAACTTTAATTGTTACTCTATTAACGCCTGTAACAACAGGTTTGTTTGATTTATACATCACAAGTGGATTAATTTTTTGAAACGATGCTATAGCGGTTGTTATCATCATAAAAAACATTAAAAGTGTTGAAAATAATGTGTACTTTGGATTTGGTTTACGAACTCTCGTTGATCGTCGGAGGATTTGAGTTGGAACGGTCGTTGTTGGTTCCGGTACTATTATTGATTGATCCGGTAGTTATTACTTTCAAATTTTTCTTTATTTTCAATGTCTTCCGGATCTTGTTCTGGATAATGATTATCGTGTTCTTGTTCTTCATATTCATAAATTTCTGGAAATTTCATTAAAGCTGTAAGTTTTGCAGGGTCTATCTTGACTCCAGATTCGTTTACAATGTGTCCTAAGTAAATAATTTAAGTTTTGCCAAATTGACATTTTCTTGATTAACTGTGAGATCATGTTCCCGTATTCGCTGTAAAACTAATTTAAGATGACATAAATGATCCAAATATGTTTTCGAATAAACAAAGTATCGTCAAAGTATGGAACACAAAATTTCCATTTATCTCCGGATAAAACATGATCCATAGTACGTTGAAACGTTGCTGGAGCTCCCATCAGACCAAATGGCATAAAATTAAAACAGAAAAAACCATCCTGAGTTAAAAATGCTGTTTTTTTATCACGACGCATAATGCGAATTTGAAGATAACCATTATTAAGATCAATTAAGGAAAAGAAGCATGCATTTGCAATAGCGTCCAAAGCATCGCTTATAAGTGGTAATGGATATTCATCGCTTTCTGTCGCAGAATTTAATTTACGAGAATCAATGCAAACGCGAATTTCATTTTTAGGGTAAATTGTTTTCTTCTTTACCAAAATAATTGGGGCTGCCCAAGCGCTTTGACATTTTCGAACTACTCATTTAGCACTCCAGTTATCAATTTGTGCATTAATGATCGCTCTTTCTTCAAAAGAATATTTATAAGGCGATGATGCAATCGGTTTGTAATCCCCTTTTGATATCGTGTGTTCCATAACATTGCACTTTCCAAGTTTTGATTGATTAAATTCGATTACGTCATTGAATTCATTTAAAACAGAAGTTAATTTTTCTCTATCGGTAACACTTAGATTACTACTGATTTAAAGGCCTCCACCTTCACGTGAAGTTGCTGTAGTTCTGTTTTATTTAGATTTGAAACTTCTAATGCATGTGATAATCCAGAATGCAATCCAGAATAATGGACTTTCATTATAGTCACAAGTATCATAGATGCCGACAGTGACTGTTTTCAGTTTTGGTATAATACTTTTGTTAGTTATTTTGTTTTCTGAACGTATCAAATTTTCTTTTATTTCTACTTCACCAATAATAGTCACACAGTTTATTTGAATACAAAATGGATTACAGTTGACTATGCAAACGACACACTGACCTTTTTCAATATTAGGTGTGGCTGGTTTCAAAAAAATTTTCTTTTTATCTAAAACTTCAGAGTTCCTCTTAACTTCTCCTGTAATTCTATAATTTCTTTTCTTGCTTCTCACCGTTACTTTAACAAAACATTTTTGCTTTAGATTCAGTATAATTCGGCGTTTTAGGTGTAAAGGTTGAACGATGCATACCGAAGTGTACTCATTTACTTCTGTATCGGCTGTATCATTATCATCGAATACATGCGTTTTAATAGTAAATGTCTTTTGATCCAAATCAATTTTCATGCCAGCTTCGCAATTAAAATTATTTCCCAGTAGTAAATTGTATTTGAAATTATTCATAACCAGAAGGGTAACAAATATAAGTTCTTGATTATAGAATTCAGGAACATAAATGAAAGCGTTTGTAATGCCATCGACTGTGACTGGTGAGAAATCAACGGATATTATTACATCACCACCATAAGCTCTACTATTGCAACCGAAAGTCAATGCGAGATCAAAATCGATTATTCTTATTTGAGATCCCGTGTCAGCTAAAGCTGTAGTCTTGTTATCTAAATTATTTATTGATAAGCGTAAGTATATAAAGTTGCCTCTTCTATTATTATCTTAAACATTATTTGCGGAAATTAAATTTACATAAATAAATTTGTTTTCATTGGAACTGTAACATTTGCTGAACGCGCAGTATTTTGTGGGCAGAATCGGGCATAGTGACCAGTCTTGTGGCACCGATAACATATAATATTGCCTTCTGAATCTCTATAATTAATTATATTTTGCTGGATCTGAAAATTTACTCGACGTTGATCTTTTTGGTTGTCAAATGGAGTTTTATTCATTGGTGATAGTGGACTCTTTTCATTTCTGTTTAGAATCTGGTTCCTATTATTAAATTGTCGCCTTTGATTGAACCGATCTCTATTAAAATCACCTTGTCTGAAGTCATTCTGATTAATCCTGAAGTTTGGTCTAATCAATGGTCTTTCAGTACCTCGAATGTCTTTAACTGCTTGTTTCATTTCTTCAGCAAGCACTTTGTTTTGTTCAGTTAACATTCGGTTACTTTCTAGTAATGCATCAATTGCTCTCTCGTTTCCAAAAGTGTTAAGTTTTCTATCTTTATAAGCTGTACCCAACTTTAAGGCAGACTGTACTAACTCAGCTCTTTGTCTTAGTTCAGCCTAAGTGTTGTATTCTTTAATATATAATTCTTTTTGGATATCAGGGAGAAGATTTTCAAAAACATACATCATTATATCCTTTTCTGTCATTGTGGGGTAAACGCCATAACACAAATATTGTTTTGAAGTTATGTAATGACTTACAGGTTCGTTCTCTAGTTGTTTACGCTTAAGAAGTCGTTGTTTGCAGTAACGTTCCTAATTTTTCGGTAAATGGTAATTTAAGAATATATCTTTGAGTGCCTTACAATCAGCTGGTTTTTGTGGATTTATTTCAACGTGAACAGCATACCATTCTGAGGCTCCACTTGTTAAATAGGCCATAAGGTTTTTAAACATGTCTTCTGGTGTCCATTTTCTTAAATTAGCTTGAAGTTCATAGCCATTTATAAATTGATAAGCTTTCAATCTTAAATCTCCATCATATTTACTAATGTTTAAATCCACAGCGGACACTGACAGACAACTAATGAATAATTTTCTAATAGATACGGGAGACATTATTCTAGGCAAGTCTTCGCCGTTTTATTCGCGATTGCACATCGTTGTAATTTATTAATTTAGTACTAAATTTTAAAATGCAGCGGATATAAAAGTAGGTAAGTGAAGCGGCGATGTATGCCCACAATCACTAGAATGAAGATGACGTAACTTAATACGCCACCCTGTTAAAACTTAGTATAGAGTAGAAGTAGCTATTAATATGATAATATATCGTTTCTAATGTCAGGAATAAAACATTCACTGATAAGTAGATAAATAAAGATAATAGTAACACATTGTTAGCGTCATAAAACACGATTCTTATAAACATGTAATTAGTAAATGTTGATATAAAAACAAAGCACATTTCTATTATGATAGCCGTTTTATAAGGTCTTTTTTAATATCTTCAACTTCTTTTCTCAATTTATTGCATGCAAGAAGTAATTATAAATCAACAGTTACCACTGGTAGTACAACTGGTATCGGATCAAAAGTCTTAGCGACCATTATCAATTGGTTATTTTTTTTACAAATTCTTCTCTTTCTTTAGTTAAATCAGGCCAAGTAGCGTCAGCAAGAGATAAATGTGATTCACAACGATTTGATTTATTTTCATGAATAATTGGTTTAATTGATTTGTTTGGAGAAATTTTATTAAATACTAACGTCGTTTTTCGTTGAGGAATTCTATACAATCTGTATTTTTAAGTTTGACACTTAATTGAGTTTGTTTGCGTTTGTTGTGCCCAAAACCTCGCGTACTTTTTTTCTTATCCGTTTTGATTTTAATAATCGTTATAATCTGAAAAGTATCTCAACATTGTGTCATACGATTCAGGTTTTAAGTTTTTAACAAGTCGTAAGAATTGAATTACTTCTCTTATACTTACAGTAAAATAAACATGAGTTATAACAAAGTTAGAACACTTAATCATATATTCCAAATTTTCGTTTCTTTTAACAACTTTTGTCTAAACTGACATCTCTCTGGATTAACAAAGCACATAAGTTCAGCACTGCGTTTGAAACTGTTATAGTCTGCGTGAGGTTCATACAT
>JAQIXJ010004053.1:0-11485 GCA_034700185.1 Phthiracarus laevigatus | reverse complement strand
CATTATTCACATATTTAAAGCTCTTTAATCTCTATTTATAACGTCGATTTTTCTATAATGCACTTAAATCAACTTATATAAAAAAAAGTCTAAAGGATTAAAAAATTTCATTTAGTGGTTTATAAATTAATTTGTTAGAAAATCTGTCACTGTTTCTCCTCCTAAAATAAATAAAACAAGATCGAATACTGTTTAATTTCATATTCTTTAAGTCAGTGTTGCACGAAATGGAACTTTTTATGCGACTGAGTGCGCTGATTCTTTTAAACTGAATACACTGCGGATTCGCTACGCTGTTGCGTAAAACTATTTTTAATGTTTTTTTGAAATAAGCACTATGAAAGCTATGAAAATAATTTCAGTAAAATTAAATTGGGATTGTTTTAAATCCTTGTTTAACGCAACAGAATCTTGCGTTTCTCTGTTTATAAAATTATTTGAGCTCACTCTGTCAGTCATCTGTTGTTTGTGACACTCATTATTCGTAAACCGATCACTGGTCCACCAGCAGATAATATTATTTTAAATTTTTGGCTTTTTTATTTAAATTTATTTAGCTTTTTTAATTTGTTACCAATTAAGTAATCGTTCACTTGCTTATTACTTAATAAGATTTATGTGGTTTTGGAAGAAGTTTTTAATTTACCCGAATTTCCCCTAATTTTTTGTAAATTTGTTTAAGTTTTTATTTACGAACATATGATTTCTATTATGTATTTAAAATTTTCAACTTAATGATTATTATTATATTTTGTATTTATATTTTTGGATAATTTAAAAATATGTTTATAATTTTAATTTTGGAAGTGATATAACAAACGAGAAAGAATGACTATATTTTAAACAAATTAGTTTATTCTAATTATCGAATTATTTACGCGCATTTCGTTAAATTATTGTGATTCGTGTCGAAGAGATCCCTGCCATCGTTGGCGCAATTGGCGTTCGAAATCAGTTTACTGTAGCGATCTTTAAGCTTATAAATCCACGCTACCTTGCAATCGCAAACCAGCGGCACATTCATCAGTATCAGCTCATTTTCGTCGGACAATACCGGACCGAACGTGATCTCGTCTAAACTCGTAAGCTTCAGGTTATTTCTTAGCCACAGTCTGTACGGCCGGTTGACGTTAGAGAACGCGAAAAACGCGAAACTTGTGGAGTTTAGCGTGTTATTACTCAACTCTATCTCCAGCTTCTTCGAAGACTCCAACTCCATTGTGAACGCGTGTTCGCCGATATAGTCTATTGTGTTGTGTTGCAGGTTTATCTCCATTACGTTATCCAAGTTAGTGAACGCATAATCGCCTATCGTTTGCAGGCTGTGTCGTATGTCGACGTACACTAATTTACGGAACGGTGGCTCTAGTGTCACATTGACGGAGAAAGCGTCAGATGGAAGGTGAGTGATGGCCGTGTTTAACAGTGTCACGGTTTCCAGGTTTGGCAGATAACTGAGTGCCGTGAATATGTCGTAAAATGGTGGCACGTTTTTAACGGGCGTATACTGTATCACGAGTCGCGTTACGCGCGTCTGGTTTCTGAACGCCTGAGTACTGATTCGGGTCAGGTTTTTTGCTCCTTCGATATATATTCGGTTGAATGTTGTATCACCGAATAAGTCGTCTACTAATTCGGTGATTGCTGTGTTTTCTATATGAATCTCGTTATAGTGTCTGTCAATTGCATTCACCTGATCGCTCAGTGACTTGAATATAGTTTTGATGCCGTATGGAGTGTTTCCGAGACAATAAAAATTGCCATCAGTTATGCAATAGCAAGGAGTTATTAGTTCGGGTTCGGGACAGTTAGCAAACACACAGATATTTGTTTTGTATAGATATGCGACAAATAAAATTTTAATTAAAAAAATCGTACCTATAATTGAATTAATACGTAAGCATAGTTTATTTTAACGTAAATAGAAATAAATTTCCAACTCATCATAAGTGTGTTAAGTTTTTAATACTTACTATATATAGCCATTGTTTATGTAATATTACGGAAGCAAAGTATTTTAAAGTTATATTTACACGATTAACTTGAATCTACATTATTATAATTTGACAAGTAATAGTGGAAATACTGTATTTTATTTCTGTTTTATATTTACCTTTTCCAAGCATTTGGGTTTTTTCACATCCCATTAGATTCTGAAAAAAAAGTTTTTTATTAGCCGATTCTTTACTAATTGGTGCTTTTATTTTAAAATATTGATAATTTTTCGCAGCTTTGATTCGCAGTCAGTTCAAAGTCATACTTACTTTTTATCATCTTTTCGGTAATTTATATCCTGCTGGAGCAATACAGTATATTTTTCTACAGACTAGACCATATTAAAATAAAAAGAATCTTATAACACGTGCCTTAGTTTTTCACGTGATTTGATCTGTTTATTTTAGTCGTCTAAATGTAGTCTATCAAGACCTTATACAGGTTTGATTCAATGGTTTACTTCTGATTCTGCTCTATTTCTGTATATGATAAGGGAATACTTCTTATATCACTATATCACTATTGATTGTATAAAGAATATTTTATTTAAAAATTTATCCATAATTTAAAAACTTCTTTATGAAAAATAGACATAATTCTGATAAATCTATATTTATCAAGATAATAGGTGTAAAATTAAAGTGCTATTATTCATTATTTTTGTTGCATTTCGCAAGTTATTAATTATTATTTTATTTTACTTATTATTTTTTATTTAATTACCACTGAAACCCAATGGCAGTATTAGTTAAAGAATATTGAATAGTATAAATAAATGATTATTTTGTTACGAAATTATTTGACTAGTTTTAATAATAAATATAAAGATAAACAAGAACGACTCATTCATAGAGAGCTCACTTTTTATAGTTTAATCTTAGCTAATAAGTTATTTAAGATATGCAAAAATGTTTAATCTAAAGTTTTCAAAAATGTCAAAATTAACAAATTAAAAATACGTGCTAACTTCAATGGTCAAGCTAGTGCGGAGACCGTCACGGACGGACGGACAGACATGGTCAAATACATAAACTCGCTTTCTTTTCATGAAAGTGAGCTAAAAATTTATTTTCTATAACCAATGTAAGTTTATATCGATTGTTTACAAAAACCAAAACTAATCTATTATGAAATTACTAAAATATAATAGGATGTGATTTTACCAGATGCTAAAAATTTATATAGTTTTTCGGAAAAATATTATTTTACTACGAGTCTGATCGTCCTTAGTATCGCCAAGTGATTATTTTGCTTATAGAATACGTTAATATCGGAAAAAATGAAAAGTAAGTAATATTTACAAAATAAATCCATAAATGAAATTATTTTCTTCTTTGAAATAATAGATCAAATTTTGCTACTATTCAGCTTTTGTCTAACATATGTATTCGCTGCTAACTGCCCAGAACCGGAAGTTATAGCACCCTGCTATTGCATAACAACCGGAAATATTTACTGCAGAGGCGAAACGCTATACAACCTGAAAACAATACTAAAAACTCTGAGCGGCACTTTAAGCGCAAGTGACAAGCATTACGGCGAAATCCACATCGAAAATACTGCGGCCAATGTATTAGAGGATAGCGTGTTCGGTGACATCACTTTCGATAGGCTTTATATCGAAGCGGCTCGTAATTTGAGCAAAATAAGCACCACTGCGTTTAAGGGCCAGACCAAAGTGACTAGACTTCATTTTATGTATTCGCCAATACTGAATACTCCACCCGATTATGATATTTTCCAAGCATTAAGTTATATGCCGAATCTAGAACTGGTGGATATGTTCTACACAAATATCAATCAATTGCCCTCAAATTCTTTTTCGATTAAGGTATTGGTTTGCGATGAATTATAACCAATGATGGTTTAGAATTAAATTATCTTACTATATTTGAAGGGCACTCAACCCAATGGATACAAGAACTTAATTTCGGTCGAGATCAGAGGTAGCTTACAGACGATCGGAAACTACGCGTTCAACGATTTGGATAACTTACAGCACATTAACCTGCAGCACAATACGATTGACTATATCGGGCAAAACGCGTTTCACTTTGACAGCGTTTCCGAAAAGAAGCTCGACATTGAGCTCAGCAATAACACGCTTAACGAGACCAGTTTCGCGTTGGGAGCGTTCGCTAATGTTAATCGCCCGTATAAAGTGTGGCTACGATACAACGCGCACTTAACGTCATTGCCGGAGAATATATTCGGACCGGTGCTCGAATCGGGAAACGAGATTCATTTGCTTGAAACGCCGCTGGTTTGCGACTGCAAAATAGCGTGGCTGTACAAAAAGCGTGTGGCGTACGCCAAATTGGTTAGTGAGGCTTACTGTGCCGCTGATAAACGACCCATTTTTGACGCTGAACGCACTAATTTCAATAATTGTGGCTAAAGTTTTTTAAATTATATTTTTTTTGGTTTCAATTGATTATTTTTTGTTGCTGTTTAATAATCGTAAAAATTTGTTTTGGCAATGAAATAAATTTAGATTTTTATTGAACTCGGTTTGAAACATTAATTAAAAATTTTTAAAAAAGGATTTAGATTATAGATTATAGTACTTCCAACTTAATTTTTATTATTTCGTAATTTTAACTATTTGTTTTATTTATTGGTATACGCTATCAGCAGGTATAGAATTACTAAATTCCTTTGCCTATTGCTCATTACTATCCATAACTTTGATACTGTTTTGTCTTATTCCGTAATCTAATGTCTAAAATGAAAGTAACATATTTATGTAACTTATCAAAGCAATAACTAAAGCACTCCAATACATAAGAAATTTATGTCAAACGTGTCAGATATACACCTTAATTATACATTAGAAATTTTAATAATGGTATTCAGCAGATTATATTATATAGAAAAGATATTTTAATTGTGTTAAACACTACTGGCATTTGCTTTTTAATTTTTAGTATTAATTCTAATTTGTCTAGAAATTATGCCTTTTGGCAAAATAGATCACTTTTCCTTCACTTTTTGGACAAAATATTTTTTTATGGATCTTTACATTAAATTAGCTATAAAACTGACAGCTGTTTGTTGTGCAACTTTCTAAATATGAGCTTAAAAATTAATTTTGAAAATTGTAAAATAATCAAAACTTCGAAAAAACTTTTCTAAAATTTATTAATCATCTTTAAACAATTTTAATGCAAAACAACTGATACACAGTTAACTTTACCAAGTTTGATCAAACAATTGATGTGTGGCCCATGCTTTATATTAATGCTATCCGTCAACGGAATTATCTATTTTTGTGATCACATCGACTCTAATAACAAATATAACCATGGTGTCCCAAAGGGTAACCTCAAAATGTTGACCCCCTATCTAAAAAATGAAAATGAACAATTCAATGTATTTTTTATTGTTTTATGACCGATGGAGGAAAAATTATGGTTTAAATCCGAATAATCTGACTCCCCCTTAAAATTTTGACGCACTTCGGAACACCCTGGTGGATAGAACTCCATGAAGTGATCTCGTGAATGAATGTATATTGCTTGCACAACTCGCGCCTAATTTTTTAAGAAAATTTTAATTTTTTACTTAGATTATGCGCACCACTAATATAAATAGCAATTCTTTTATAACGCGCATTCATGTATTTTTCTTGAAATCAACTTTTTTGCTTAGATAGCGCGCTAAATATTTATACCCACTAATTTACGGTATGTAGTAATTTTGTAAAATAAATTATCTAATTTTTTTAAATAACTGCAACAAAAGCTGATGTTAATTGATTTGTTTAATAAATTTTAAAATAAACAAGATCCAAACAGCTATAATTTTTGATTGTATTTTTTAGTTAGTTTCTCACTTCATTTTTCGATATTTATCTAAGTTACTCTGTAATAACAGCATATATCACTGAAAACCCGAACAATTCTGTTTTTGATACATATTATATCTTAGTTATATATTAAACTTTATTTGAGACAGCATATACCTCTGAGATACAGACTCTATAAGGCAAAAAAGCAAAAGCATTGAAATAGAAATTTTGACAATTTTAACTCATATTTGCTGAAGATTCCTCTATTTATATGTTCACAATGCAACGAGTGAACGAAGCGAACGTATACATTACGAGAACAATGCACAGACAAATACAAATCTTAATCTTTATTTTTATTTCATGGCATTTATTTATACGCAATAATCTAATATAAATATCTTCCACAGTTCAGTTTAGGTTGAAGATAAAACGATTGACCTAATATTGGTCTAATATAAAATTTGATTCAACTTTTTCGCACATTTTTTATTAAAAATACTTTATTTTTAATACAAAACCTAAATGTGAGTTTACCCAACATTTACTTATAGTATCAGCAGAAAAATTAGATTAAATGTACTGGAAAATAAATGTTGGCTGTAAATGATAACAATAGACCTTTTTATGAGATAAGGAGAAAAATTATATTTACAGGATTAAGAACGATAGAGAAACAGGAATTTATTTCTAAATTTTAACAGAAAAAATAATATAAAATTGATGTAAATTTTTAGGTTAATTTTACTTGAAAAATAAGTTTTATTTATTTATTTAAACAAAACTATGTCTAGAAAATTTAATCGCTAATAACATCATAAAGCAGAAGAAAATAAACGATGTGGTTGTATGCGTGCGGTTAGAAATGGCAACGTTATAAAACACGTCAAACATTGACTTGAAGACACGGTGATCGTCCCAATAAGATAGTGTGCATGTGTATGCACCTTTAGAATCAGCAGTTATATTTGCCGTTACTATGCCTTGAGGGGAATCATTGGTCAGTCCGAACGAATTAATCTGTTGATCTATTAACAATTAGAACAAACAAACTTAAACTTAATGGTAATAAATAGTTTTTAATAAAAATTTTTGCGACATACTTCCGTTCGTATAAATTTCGGTGAAGTTTTTCCAATCTTTCGCAAACGCTAGTGAATAAAAAGAATGGTTTTGCGCAATCGCGTATCGGCAAATAACTTTTGTGTTCTCATTCTTCTTAAATTTTTCTGGAATTACGGTTATGCGAACAGAAGTTCGTATATTAAGCGTTGCAATCGTAGAAATATTCTGATCATTGTTAATCGTTTTAACTTTATAATTCATTAAGCACTTATAAGTACCAGCCGAAGATCTATTAGCGTTGGTGATCGTCATTAGACCAACAGGTTTACTGTTATCATCAATGCTTGACGATTGGATACCATTTATTGATGTTTTTATAGCTTTAAACAAATAAAACTTTCGGTAAATATTTACGAGCTATTGTGATAAAACTTTTCAAATATTCACCTGCATTTTGATTTGCTAATCGTTTGTAAAACTGTTGATCATCCTTATATATTACAATATAGTTCCATACAGTATCATTCGATATCTTTGGGACGCAATTAACTGTGAACGAATCACCGACACTGATCGTCGTAGGATTCACACTAAGATCAATAGTGCCGACACAGAATGAGTTTTTGACATTTATTGTGGTTAATATAAATATAGACATAAATTTGATAACGTAATTCATTTTTTGAAATTAAAAGATTTAAAGTGATTTTTTAACAAAGCAAATGTAAAATTTAATAGAATTTTTTTGCGATTTGATGTGCTGGCAAATGCGACTTAATTGTTGACTTTTAATATTTATATATGTATTGGCACATTAAATATAGAAGGATAAACTCTTGCATAATACACTAGAAATACAAGAGGAAGTATTTGCCACTTGAAAACTTTTATACTAACAGTTTTCGATACTATCAGCTTAGTTTATTGCTTAAACGTACTTTGCTTTACTGAGAACATCGAAAATATTTAAAGTGCGGTATTATTATATTGATTCTTAATAGGATATCTATATAGAACTAGAATACTAGATTGGGTTACCAAAGTAATGTCAAAAGATTTTGATAAAAAAGAATGAATCATTTGTTATGTTTGCAAATAACTGAATTGATATAATAATTAGGGCGTTGAAAATCGTTTGGAAAAGGGGTACAAAATCGTTTATTAATCGTTTAATAAAAAGGCTTTAATTCGTTTGATAAATCTTTTGGAAAATTTTAAGATTTAGTTACAAAAATGAGTTATAATGAACAGTCATGTAAAACTTTTATGTTAACTTCACATAATGTTATCGATTCTCTCTAAATACTACTTTATTTTTCGAAAAAGATCTTTCTATTTCGATTAAAATTATGGGACGAATTTCGAAATTAATTTTTTTGAGTAAAGCTGGCATTTTCTGAAGCAAATGAAATCATTCCTTGCTTTAACCTTATATTTTTAAAATACACCAATACCGTTATAATAAATTACAATCGTTTGAATCGGTTAATTCGTTTACTTCAAATTTAATTATTTTGATTCTATATTTCATATAAACTTGTTTTTAATTGAAATTATTACATATTAAAGAATTCGTTAATTAACGATTTTCTACGCCCTAATAATAACATTGGCTTATAGCTGTAGAACCTTTAGATCATAATATGAATGATTGGTCGATCTTGTTTTACTTATTTAAGGAGAATTTGTTTTCAATTTTTTTCATTATTCATTTAATCAAAGCTATTTAATCCCTATTTTTAACGTCGATTTTTAAATCAACCATATATCCAAAAGTCTAAGGGATTAAAAAATTTCATTAAGTGGCTAATAAATAAATGTTAGAAAATCTTTTGCTGTTTATCCTCCTTAAATAAATTAAACAAGATCGACCTCGTTTTCATTTTATTTCTTTAAGTGTTACAGCGATAACTCAATTTTATTATATCATTTCGGATATTTACATGATATGTATATATATTTATTGTTACCTATTTTTAAAAATATATGTATTATTATAATAGAGTCAGACTATTTGAATTTATAGCATTTTTAATTCATAAATAAATATCAGATAATTGTTATATTTGCACGAATTTTAAAGTTTGCAGTAGTGTTGTTTCACTTTAAAATTATAATTTTGCTTTTCCATTACTTTTACTTTTGAGATTTATTTTAATTTATCTTGTATTTTGCTTTTTCTTTTGGGTGAACTTTTCTTTTCTCTATCCCGGAAGTATTGTTAGCGCGTTTATTTGAAAGTCGTTAAACTATTATTACATACAATTTAAATACATATTGTTGTCTATTCGGATAAAAAAAACACTTTGTTCCCTGTATAATAATTGATGACTTATTCAATACCATACCAACCAAACCAACCAAACCTATTTAAACCTATAGGTTTACTAGGTTTGATAGATTTGATATTTTTCTTAGGTTTGGTAGGTTTGGTAGATTTGGTGATTTTGGTAGGTTTGGTGAGTTTGGTGGGTTTAGATAGGAATTATGTGAAATCGGTGTTATTTCTTTTAAATATGTTATTAGGTTAATACTAATTTTATGCATATGTAAAGGAAATTTGATTGTAATTTTTGACGTAAATAATTTCTGAATTGTTAAAAAAATAACGTGCCAACAATAATTCCGGGATAGTACAGTTCACCCTTTCTTTTGTTCAATATTTTAATTTTACTTTTATTAATTATTTTACTTTTAAATTACTTTTACTTTTTCTTTAATTATAAAGACGAGTCAAATGTTTTATGTATAAAAAAAAGTTTACACTATTTTCTGACGCCTTAAATTTAATAGCAAATTATTTTTTAATAAAAATTAATTCTTAAGAATAGACTTTTTTAAGAAGTGTCGTTTAACTTTTAAACTTTAAATTTGATTTTCTTTTACTTGTGAGGATCATTTTAATTTTAATTGTCTTTTTATTTTCCTTTAAGTTTTAATTTTAATTTAATTTGTATTTAACTTTTACTTTTTCTATTAAAAACGATACAACACTAGTTTGCAGACGTTTTAGTTCCATTTATAAATGCTATTTTAATGGTAAATATTATAAATAATGATACAGAAAGCTCAAGCTAAATAGAAAGGTAAAAAAATTATTGTAATTCTAAAGCTTGAAGATCAATATCTTTTAATCTTAGATTTGTTTTATTACCATCAACGAAATATTGTTGCTTTTAAAAATAATTAAAAAATTTTATCATAATTGCAAACGTTTTAAGTTAAAGAATGCGATACATTCCTATTAATTATGACTTAAAATTAGGAATATGTTAATAAATTTTATGTAAATTATATTATTGATTTTAAATTTTTTTTGTAGCATTTAAGCTCACAGCTAAGCTCAATCCTATAAATAAATAATTTCAAGCTCAGGATAAAATTTTATTATGGAAGCTCATCTCAATTATTTCTAGATTTGAGCTTAAGCTCTTCAAGTTTAAGCTCAAGCTCAGGAAAACTAAGTTTACTGCCATCATAAATTATACAAACTATATAAATTGCTATTTTCTTCGAAATCGAAATATTGTCTTTTAAATATGATTAGATTTTGTTAACTCTTCTCCAAAACTTTTTTTAATACTACCAAAAATTCCAAATAACTTACTTTTTTTATAAAAATTTTATATTTAATTATAATATAAACTAAAGAGATTTAGAAAAATGTTAATAAATAAACAGACATTATATAAATATACTAAAAATAAGTAAAATTGGTATTGATATTGAAATAAAATTAGATTTTTATTGAACATAGTTTGAAATATTTAATAGATTTGGATTATTTATCAAACAGGATAGATCACGATAGTTTGACATTTTTGTATATGCATTACATGTAGTAAGAAAAGGAAAGATTGGCGAAACAGGTTGTCATTAAACTTTTTGACCGGATAGTTAAACAATTAAACTGATTGATTTTCACTGTAAATTAAAAGTCAAAAAATTATTCTATGAATTACGGAAATATTTTATATGTAAAAGCGAAAGTTAAGGTTAAAGTTAAAAATTGATATGAATCAAGTCAATTGAAATGAAAATAAATTAAAAAAGCAAAAGTGAAATTCTATTGAAATAACATAAATGGTTATTCACACTTTGATACTGAATTTTTTATCAACTCAAGAGCACATTAGTGCTTACTGTTTAACTATAGATGATGATTTGAAATTCTATGATCAGATTACCTATAGGACTATTTTTAAGCCAATCGTAACGAACATTTTAAGCTTATTTAAAAAACAAAAGCTTAACATTTACTTAATATTTAAGCATAATCCAATCATTGTTATCAATAAGATACTAACTAATTTATCAGTTTTTACACATTTGTGCACTTCTATTCACTTTAGTCTTAGATAAGTACTGTATATCGAAAGTCAATTACTTAAATGCGATGAAATATGTATTTAGTTTAGCTACGAAAAATTTGCTTTCTACTAACAGATTACATACAAGTTAATATTCTTAGTAGACATTCACAAGGAAAAAACAATCGGCAGTATGAATATAGTGTGTAAACCGAATAAATATAAGAAAACTTATACAGAGCTTTGCGCACTGGGAAGTGGAGGATTCTCTACTGTTTACAAAGCGATCGACAAAATGGAAAACAAAGTTTACGCAATTAAAAAA
>JAQIXJ010004052.1:0-11486 GCA_034700185.1 Phthiracarus laevigatus | reverse complement strand
ATCTGTCGTTATCTGTCGATATCTGTCGTTATCTGTCGTTATCTGTCGTTATCTGTCGTTATCTGTCGTTATCTGTCTCTATTAGTAGTTATCTGTCGATATCTGTCGATATCTGTCGATATCTGTCGTTATCTGTCGTTATCTGTCGTTATCTGTCGTTAGCTGTCGCTCTTAGTAGTTATCTGTCGTTATCTTTCGTTATCTGTAGTTTTATGTCGTTATCGGTTACTATCTCTAGTTATGGGTTTCGAGGGGAAGTGACCCCCAGGGGATGGATTCTATAAAGGTCTCCACATGCAGACATGCAAATAACGGACAAATTTTGTTATTTATGTATTCTGATTTAACATTAATAATTCTAATGTTGAAATATTGTTGAAGCAAATGTTTCTTGCGCGGCATAACAATACTATTGTTTTATTGTAATATTTTACAAGAAAAATACGTTTATATTAATTTAAATTTATTATTATTTGATATTCTGATCGCATCATAATGGATATTAACGTTAATTTTGGCAAAAATAATTCTAAAATACGTGTTAATAAATCTTTAAGTCTTGAAGAATTAATAAATTTAGTGGCTAAATCAAACAAAATCTCGTCCTTTAATTTAATTATATCCATCGATAATATTAATATGTTGATCACAAAGCGTAAAACTAATAAAACCATTTTCTCTACAAGTAAACAAAAGAAACCTCCATTCGAGTCAAATTTAGATCGAAATTCAATGCTTATTAAAATTTCTCGTAACATCAGTTGCATTCAGCTTGAATTCAGAAAAGGCCAAGAATCAAAGAGGATTGATACTAGTTAATGATATTCCAAAACAGAAAAAAAATAAAGAAAAGCCTATATAATAAAACAAAGTTGGAATGCCGTAAAATGTACAAAAAGTTCAAATAGAGTTTATATAAGATGTTACTTTAAATTTATTTTACAATTAATTTATTAAATTCTAGTATTTGTTTAGTTTAATTAACTTATTTAGAATAATCAAACAAATTATAATCAACTAAGTATGTTCTATTATAATAAAATGAATGATCAAATCCCTTATTTTTTAACTTCGTGTCTACAGACATCCAGACATACAGACATCCAGACATGTCAAATCCAATAGCTCGACTTTTTCAAAGTGAGCTAAAAAATGATAACACAAGAAGAGAATAAAATTAAAATTCTTAACTTTTTTCAAGAAGTCCAATCCAGTCAGACACATTGTTTACAGAATCGTTCATCGATAAAACCACAGTATCGTATTAAATTCCATTTATAAATTTAAATAGAAAATCCCTTTATTACAATAAAAAAACTTACACTCGTTTAGTAACAGACATCCAAAATGCAATAGCTCGACTTATTAAAAGTTTGTAGCAAGTTATTTGCTAAGGGGTGTAGCGTTAAAAACATGACCCTTAAAACAATGTGGAAGACAGCGAAATATTTTTATCCTAGAATATATTTAAAGAAAGTTTTTTGTTACTGGTTAATAATTATGTAGTGTTATGTTTAATGCTACGGAAAGCAAAATACATAGGTATAGTGAATTATGAGAGTGCACATATAAAATTAGAAGATTTGGTTTTATTAATTATGTTTATATTAAGTTTAAATTATTTAAATGATTAAATTTTATATTTATTTTATTTTATTTTAAACAATGTATTTCTATCAAATTTTGGAATTGCGATTGAAATTTCTATTTTTATGAAAACCTAAATATAAGTGAAAAATGCTAATACTTTGTAAAAGGAAAGCTCCATGGGTATCTTCAGCCAGTTTTTTAAATAGTTTAATAACTTATAAGTTAGAAAACTATTTCAAATTATAATTTTACAGTTCGTAAATTTTACAATAAAAGACAATTATTTTAATTCATTTCAATATTGACAAAACATCAGATTCCTTCAATCAAAGTGTTTTAAATGTCATTGTTGATCCATTAAATGGATTTTATGTAAGACGTATGTTGAAAAATACATTACATTTAGAGAAAACAATCTCAGAGAATTTAAAAAGCAAAATAAGAGTTTTGATATGGGGATGTAATAAATATGATCTTGTTAAGATAATTGTAACAGATCAAGCTGCATACATTGTTTGTACCAATAAAAGTTTAAAATCAATAAATTAAATAAACATTACATATAACTTGTGTTATTCGCGCTATCAATCTCTATTGTGTATCTTTTTATGAGAATAATAAAGAACTCAATTTTTACATTTCAAATATGAAAAAAGTATGACTAAAATCTAAAATTCGATAAATTTATATAAATGTGTAACTAACTAAAAAGTTCAAACAGATACTTTTATCACAAGATGGAACAGATGGTTGATCAATGACTTATATTAGAATTAAAATATTATATTACTTAAATAATAAAATCACGCACTTGATTAGTAATTAACACCAATACCTGTAAAAACGCAAAGAAAACTGTTACTAAACAATTTCAAAATGATATATTAGAACATAAAAAACATTAATTATTTCATGAAATACTAACAAAATTAGAAGCAAAAAGTTTATCACTAATAGCATGGTTAAATTTGGTTAATGAAATCGATACTAGATGGGTTTAAAAATTTAAATTTATTAAATGTCAAAAAAAATATCCAAATTAAAATAAAATAAGCAATATTACGAACTTCAAAAAGTTACAATTTTCTTTCAATTGTATCAGTCGAAGTGGAACAATCTTTTTGTTCAATATAAAATATTATTTAAAGATAACAGCCAAAAAATCTCAGAAACTAGTTTGAAAATTTTTATTAATATCCAATTCAACTATTTTTGTAATCTTTTTTATTTTTGACTGCAACAAAATGAGCTTAAAATCTATTTAATAGCTAAGTACTGAGCTGCGGACTGTAAATATAAATAAATCAATTTCTACGAACTTATAATAAATAAAATTAATTATAATATTTGGCTATGGGAATTCTTGTACTTATTTTTAGCAAATTGACAATGCTTATTATTAACTTCCTTATAAATATATTTTTTATTTTAAAAGGTTTCTTGACCGAAATAAAATTCTTAATCTAAGGGAATAATTTTACATGAAGTGTATTTCAAATCTTAAATAAATGTAATTAAATTTTAAAACAAGCTCGAAACGGTCATAATATCTGACTATGCAAAGTTAGTTTTAGTTAACAAGGATTGATGACTAAAAATCCGGATTTTGATTTTATATTTATTTAAAAAATCTTGTCACAAAAATATATTACAATTATACAAACAAAGGAGTATGCAATTGATCAAATAAACATTAAGTTTGAAACTTTATCTTCAAATTTTTATATATTTAGTTTAAAAATTTTATTTATAGATTAATATTAGTCTGGACACCAATAATTTTAAGTTTCTTCATAGTTACAAAATAATGTTTTTAATTTTGAGCTGTCAAATCCTTTTTGCAATTTGGAGATGTAGTTACGAATTTAATGAAAATAATAACAACTTTATATATAAGTTAATATAAGGACAGAAAAAAGTAGGTTAAATGATTTTCGGTGAATTTTCTTTCCAACTTTATTAACCAAATCCTTTAGAGATACAACAAAAATTTAATCTTTAGTCATAGTTTACAGTTTATGATTATTTCAAACATAATCTTAATGTTTTATATTTGTTGTCCCATCCTTTTTAGCTTAATTATCCATGACAAATTTGTTATAAACTTGATGATTTATTGAACTTTATTTTCATAAGTTAATTTGGCAACAAATAAAGTTTAATGAACTCGAGATTTTTGCAATTAATTTAATTCTGTGTTTTTATATTAATAGAACAAAATCCTTTAAAATTATTTAATGGTTAATAGTCAATAAGCATAACAACACTAAATTTTTTGTATTTAAAATATCACGAAATTAATTAGCTTATTGATTTTTATTGTATCCATAAATAGTCAGTTCTAACGTTACTTGTTGAGTAAATTTTAATAAAGTTATCAAATACTCCATAAGTTTAGAGTTCCATTTGAATAGCAAATTATTTGATTGATTGATTATAAATAGTATTTCATTAAAGGTTTAATAATTAAATGTTTTTAGAACAACAATAAAAATAATTGCACTAAGATGATGTTGTCATCAATTAAAAACATTTTACGCATTGTTGAAAATAATATTTTTAAGACTCTTGTTAACATTATCTTTGAATACTAAAAATGATAGCACGTGAAAAAAATAAAATTAAAATTCTTAATTTTTTTCAAAAAGTCCAATCAAGTCATACACATTGTTTACATAATCGTTCATCGATAAAAGCCAAGTATCGTATTAAATTCCATTTATAAATTTAAATAGAAAATCCCTTTATCCCTATAAAAGACTGACTCGCGTTTAGTAACAGACATCCAAAATGCAAAAAAAGCTCGACTTATTCAAAGTTTGTAGCAAGTTTTTTGCTAAGGGGTGTTGCGTTGAAAACTTGATGCTTTAATCACTGTGTAAGGCAGCAAAATATTTTTATCCTAGAATATATTTAAAGAAATTTTTTTGGTACCGGATATTACTTCTGAAGTGTTATGTTTAATGCTACTTAAAACAAAATACATAGGTATAATAATTTTTTAGAGTGCACATAAAAAATTGGAAGGTTTGGCTTTAATAATATTGTTTATATTAACTTTAAATCATTTTAAAGATTAAAGTATATTTTAACTTAATTTTATTTTAAAAAATGTATTTCTATCCCATTTTGGAAATGCGATTAATATTTCTATTTTGTCCGTCTATTCATTTCTTAAAAACCTAACGTTTTCTCATTTAAGTAATTTAAATTCTAATTTTTAATGTTGAGTTAGGATGTAGTAAGCGTAATGTCATTTCGATTAAAAATATCAAAATTACATTAAAATTTTATAATATATGATTAAATTATAGCGCAGTCTACAAAAGCATTCGATCGAATCCTTGAAAGTGTAACAAAGATTTGCATATGTATTTATTACTAAATATTTATTATATAGTTACAGTTTAAATTTCAAACTAATAATCTTTAGCGAAAACAAAAAAGGTTTATCATTTTATACCGATACCAATTGTATGAATAATTATCTTATATTTGATTTCAGCAAATATAAATAGCGTATAGAAATATATATAATTGTTACAATTTTATAATAGAGAAAGTTTAATTGCTCCAACGATTGATGAGTTTGGAAATAGAGTATGAAAACTATGAATATCCAGTCTTGTCCCAACAAACTTCTGTAGTAGTTCTGGAATGTTCATATTTGTTTTAGGAATTATTTTGTTCCGTCCTGTAAATTCCTTTTTTGTTTCATGTTTATCATTTTGAAGATGTTTCTGTAATAACAAACTTTATCCAATTATAGTTGAAAATAAAAATCTTCTTTACTTAACATAAATTATAAGTAATTTTACAGAATTGCCTAATTCACATAATCTTTCAGATAGCTTGAATCAATAATATTAAATCATGTCAAACATAATTTCTACAGTAAATGAACAATGAAAAGTATAAACTTATATTTGAAATGTTAAGTATCGTCATTCTAACAATTTTTTTATGTAATATTTATTAAGCAGAACATGAATCGATGGAAAAATTTTATTCCTTTCTAATTGTTAGGCACTAATAGTTATAAGCGTCATAAAACATGACTTTGTAAAAAGCAAGTTGAAATCAACAACTTGCAAAATAATTTAATTTTTTTAAACGTTAAAATAAATATAAAATTAAGAATGAAGAGTCGTAACTCGCTCAAATTGGTTTTATTATTTTATTTGCACAACCTATTAATTATGGGAATTAGAAATGAATAGCTTTAATATTTTAAACATTAGTCCAATTTAATAATGACTTGGATTTAAAATTGTTTAACAAAATACAAAATCGACAAACTAAGTGATTTTAAAGTTTTATATATAATAGGATATGCTTTTAAAATATATATAATAATTAAATGTTATTCAAATTAAAATCTATTGTACAACTATTGTACACATCCTTCAGTAATACATTCGCTCACCTCTTT
This sequence comes from Phthiracarus laevigatus, assembly GCA_034700185.1. Classification (NCBI taxonomy): domain Eukaryota; kingdom Metazoa; phylum Arthropoda; class Arachnida; order Sarcoptiformes; family Phthiracaridae; genus Phthiracarus; species Phthiracarus laevigatus. Next base: position 5,464 of record JAQIXJ010004052.1, on the reverse strand, counting down.
TCACATTTTTATTTAAACATCATCGAAGACTTATTGTACTTCAAACAATTTATTTATTTTTAAAATGTATTTTATTAAAAGTATCAGTATATTTATTTTTTAAAGTTATCTGAAATCAACATCTTTTTACAATATTTCCTATTTAATAAATCTATTTCAGTGCATTCTAATAAAAATTCCTATTCATTATAGTATATAAGCTTTGTATATAGTTTCTCATGATGAATGAGATTAATAATGAAGTTTCATATATATATATATATATCTTTTAATTATTAAGGATCCTTTAGCCTGTATGCGATCCAAAAAGTTGAAATAAATTATTTGATGTACTGATGAAATTAAACGATAGAAAATAAATTAACATTTAATCAAAATAATTACGATAAACTTGTGAATATGTCTATATCATTTGTTAAAAATGCACATTTTATAGAAAAAGAAACATTTTATGATCAAGCCAAAGCAAATTATTCTAAAAGGAAGTATAAACATTCGCATTGATGATTATTTTTCACGGATCACTTTGAGTGCATTTATTGATCTTTTTATTAATTAACAATGGATTTATTAAATACGTGGCGAACAAATATATTTGGAGATTAGAGTGTTTAATACTATGCTTAATACTATGCAGAATAAATTTTGTACTTCGAACTTCTACATATTATTCATAGCCAAAACTTTCATCTAATCCAATAATTAAAATGGTTTCTTTACTTTTCGGAGTAAAGAAATTTCACTAGTTTATGTTTGGCAGGAAATTCGATTTAGTTACAGATCACAAGCCGCTACTTATGGTTTTAGGCCAAAAGGTCACATAATGTCTGTATCAGCATCACGTTTACTTCACTGGTCAACAATTCTTCGTGGCTATGATTTCAATATTTCATTCTACCCAACCAAACAACACGCCAACGTGAGTTATTTTTCAAAATTTTAATTACCAATTACTAAAGATCCATGTATTCCAAAAGATTTCAAAACATGTTCAAATATACAATTCCTAGAAGATTTGAATCCATGTCCTTTAACGTATAAACAAGTTCGCGAATCTACTGAAAAGGACAAAGAGTTAATCGAAGTCATTCGTTACATTCAATCTGGATAGCCATTTCATTAAAAACCGAAAGAAACAATTAAGCCATATTATACGCATCACCGCGGTTTAATTTTCTTTGATGGGTGCATATTATATGGACTTCGATTAGTCATTCCTACTAGTCTACGAAAACTTTAAAACATGTAAAAACTTTATATATACTACGATAAATCTCTACCCAATTTTTATTTTTGTCATTATTCTCGAAGATAAAGAAAGGGTTGTAATTGTAATAGTGTAAGGATGTTTTTGGTTAAACATCCTAATTAATATATAAACTATCTTAAGTGATATATATAAATTATAACATCAAAATCAAAAATAATTTTGTAAAATGTTCAAGAAAAAGTCAAAAATTTATTTCCTAACAATGCATTATTACAATAATAAAAAAGTTTTAAAACTCAAAAAAGTCAAAAAATATGAAAAAAAGTATACGAACAAACTTAATAATAGGCATTCTAAATCAATTCAAAAATTAATTAAAATGCGTACGAACTTAACATTTTATTTGTTAGTATAAGTAAAAGAAAAACCAAATTTGTAAGGTTAGGCCAGTTTATTAATATTAATCCTTTGGAATTTAATAAAAAATTGCGTTTTATTAACGTTTACAGCATATAACTGTCTTATAATCGCTAATGTTTTTTATCTTATATCTCATCTCTAAAGAATTAGAGTTTTAGGTGCAATTGAAAAAAAGTTTATCACTTCGTCTGCCAATAAATGAATCTAATTGTAATTGTATTTCGAAAAAATCAAAAAGTTTAATATAGCTTATTATAACAATATTTATCAACAATGTCCTAATTGAATATTTTAAGAAAATTATTTTAAAAAATTTAACTTATTGTTTTTGAGGATAGTTCAACGTTTTTTATTTTGATAATTTCAGCGAAAAAAACTAACCAGTTAAATATTTTTATTACCATATTTAATAATCATCAAAATATAACCAGCAGCAAAGTGATTTTTTTTTATAAATATCAAGAGCATAAATATTAGAGACTGTAAACTTTGATTCAATGAAAATATATCTTTATATAAAATAAATTTTATTGTTGCTTATTGTTCAATAAGTCAGTTTAAAGACAGTTTGACTCATTTAAAGCCAAATAATTTTTTAGATATTTATTCATCTTTGTTGATTAAAATAAGACAATATTAATATTAGACTTATATCAATTAGAGCATAAATAAATAATATATATTCCTAACGTAATTTTAGTATTCATCAAAAACTACCAAATTTCAACTTAAACGCTAATTAATGTTCAATAAGTAATTCATTTATTTATGCAAAGATTTCAGAATAGAATTCTTAATGCTTCAGCTTTTTTAAAAAAATTGTCTTTATTTCAGAATAAATATTGTTTTTGAATAAATAATCAAGTCAATAATATCCTGGCCGAGTCTTCTTCCATTAGATTGAAGTTCACAAAATGTTAATAAATCTTAATTTTTATAACAATGACAAATTGTTAGTTTATATGTATCAATAGTTGTCATAATAATTAAATTTCTGGCGTAAATAATTTAAAGATTTACAGAATTCAAAAAATTATAATTTTGTTAAAATAACTATGAGCTTAATTTATTTAATTTCAAACATTTAGCCGCAAATGTATCATTTACGGATTATAAATTATGTTGTAATAATCTTTACAACTGTTTTCTAAATTAAATTAAGCTAATACGCTTCTATATATCTCGCAATTTTGAACAAAACAATGCCTCTTCTTGTCATTAAATATTAATAATGATTTTAAAGTATAATAATCATTAATATAAGTTGTTTATTTAAAAAAGTTATAGATTAAAGCATTAATAATAATTTTAAAAATATATATTTTAGACGACCCATTAAAAATTGAAAATTATTTATTTTACTTGTGATACGAATTATCTGTTTTAGCGAAAAAAAATACTTAATGCTCAAATATGGTTTAATTTTAATATTTTAAAACATTTGTCGGTTATAGTAATGGTTTAGTTTTAAAATTGTTTTTCAAGTTCATGATTAGGCATTCAAAGTTGTAATATATTTAAGTTATATTGGGTTTGCTAATTTTCGATCACTTTCTGAGATCCAAATGATTGATATAAACTTAGTTATTTAATTAAAAAATATTTGTTTTATAAGAAATATAAAAACGTTAATTGTATATACTTTTATGAAATTAAATATGCCTTTATTTAAAAGTTATACTGATGATGTTTACCAGTTAATTGCGCTTTACAAAATCTGCAGTCAAAAATATGAAATCTTAACAAAATAAATTTTTAAATAAAGTTATAGGGAATTAAATTCAAAAGTTATTCTTAACTTATATGCAATTCTCAGCTCTATAGACAAAATTATACACACTATAGAAGCGCCCCAAATCCTATATAAAGTTAATAGACTGTCAACCATCCCGTCACGCCCCACATCCCCACATCTCTACTCAAGACTTGAATTATTATGTCAACATTATCAATCAGAGTTACGTAAAATGCTTGCAATGCGTATGCGCCTTTGTTTATGATTAAATTCAAAATCCCATTGCTTAATACTTCAAATATCTGTTTCAAATATGTATTTTACATATAAATTTATATTTATTTTTAGTACCGAAAACAAAGACAAATTTTAAAAATATGATAATTTGAAATAAAATTTCAAATAAGTATTATAGAAAAAATTTTTTAAAAACAAGGTGAAAAACTTATTGTAACATCAAATGTGTTTAACAACTAAAACTATTGTTTCTGATTATTGAATTGACAACAATAACAATGATTATATTTAATATGATATTTGTAGTGCGAAAATGGTTTTATTCTTAAGTAACACATTGTTAAAAACACCTAATCCTTATTTTATATTAATTGTTTAAAGTCTCCTTTTCTATGTCTCGTTCTCCAATAATAAAAATTTTAGCTAATTTCTTAAATTCACGCAATAAAACTTAAAAAAAGCTTTAAATGTAATATGAATACTGATTTATTGCACGAGAAATTAGCCTAAGATTCATCAATAAAACAAAATCACAGTTAATATATACAAAATACTAGGTTATACGTCCATAAAAATGTTAATTTCACGCGAGACGGGTTTCTAACAAGTATTAATCAAAATTCTAACGAGTTTTACCCTACCCAATATTGTATTAATATATTCTTCGTTTTATATTCAATTAAATAGTCTCGTGATATTTGTTACAATTATCATTTATTACACATATTATTCCAAAACACTAATATTGCGAATACATTATCGATTAAAATCGGTTTTTTGTTAGTTCGAAATTCGTTATATTACATGAATCTTACTGATTACTGCACTTCAAATATTATATTGGAGATAAACGAAATAAAAGCTTTCTAATACAAAATTCACTTGACATTAAATTACGTTTGATTCATATTGGGAATGATATTGAAGTCACAAAAACTAAACTTATTTTTGAATCAAATTTTCATATGTGTAATTTGGTATATAACATAGAAGTGTGACACGAAATGAAACGATTGAACTAAAGCATTCGAATATAGAGTTTGCGTGAGATATATGAATGGATCATATCCAATCATAACATCATTAATTGAGTTTCTAGTATCATAATCGTATCAATATTATCGAAGAGACAATGAGAGTCAGACAAGTCTATGAAACGTGTGAAAGGTGAATTCCCGAATCCAATTGCTGAGATTTGCAATGTGAGCTTAAAAAAGTATTGAACTTTAAATTATGATTTTTATTTTGAAATAATAACTTCATAATACTTTGTTTGTCTATCTAAAATTTGACACTAATAATAAATTTTTAATAAATTAAATGTAAATGTAATAATATATTTAAGAACTATAGATTATTTTAAATTTCTTAAAACAATGTTTTTGAACGTCATTGCTTTCGACTCATCTTCAGTGTTATGTAAAAACATTTTTCGTTTATTCAAAAAAAATTGCAATTAAAATTAGATATACACAATAGTGAAAACCCGAACATGAGCGAAAAATCCTAATATTGTCTACCAGTTTGAAAATAGTATAATAACATAAGTAATTAATTAAAATCAAATAATAATTTTTAAGATAGAAAATTTTACAATAAAAGACAATTAGTTTTATTTATATCATTATTGACGAAACAGATTCCTGCAACCGAAGTGTTTTAAATGTCATTGTTGATCTATTTAATGGAAGTTACGTAAAACATATGTTGTTTATGTTTTTGTAAACTTTTCTAAAATGTAAAATAATATGAACTCTACCAAATTTAAAAGGTATGGTTTCCCCGCTATCATTTTTTATGTCTATTTCAATTGTATCAAATTCACTTAATAACAAGGGCACATAAATTGGATTTGAATATTT
>JAQIXJ010004051.1:0-11489 GCA_034700185.1 Phthiracarus laevigatus | reverse complement strand
ATAAATTCACATGTTTAGTAATGCCAAAGGTTATAAAATGTAATGCACTCTTATTTAAACGAATAAATATATAAAAACATTATTATTTATATCTTAATTTAGATAATTTTTATTGTTCTTTCTTTCAGCTTTAGTTTTATGGCTGTAAGATATATATAAAAAATAATGTTAATGTTTAATTTGTCTTTTAATAGTCATGTTACGATTAAATACTAAGTAATATTTAAATAACCATAACGTTTTTTTTTTGTAAAAAATTCTTAATTTAATTTAAATGTATTACAATATATTGTGCAAATTATAAATTAGTTTTAGTAAATTTGAGCAAAATGTAAGTGAGAACGACTAAGTTTCCAGTAGTGTCATGCGAATCGATGACAAATAATAAATTGCAAGGACAGCTATGATGAAGAAGTTGTCCACATTTCATATAAAGATAAGCTTTACGCTAAACGCATCTCAGCTATTGATCAGTTGAGGATCAAATGAAACAAAAAATCAAGGAACTGGAAAAACAGATGAGATTTGAATAGGTTGACTAATAAAAAATTATCAGAGGAAGACAACGCTTTAGTAGCTCTAAATGATAAATATAGTGGTAAAGAAAATGAAACTAAAGCATTGTTAGGTAAAATAGATAATTTGTCAGGTAAAATGATAATGCTAACAAATTATGTGCATAATCAGTCGTCATATTCGAACACTTCACAACAAGGGACATGTGGTCAAATTTACATAGACGTTACACTACAAAATCAACAACAATTGTTTGATAATTTATCAATGATGACCAATGCATTTACAAAAGATTTACGTCAATTAAACAACAATTAGACGCTTCTAAAGCTATTCAAGATAAATTTAACATCGGAATGAGACACGCATTACTCAAATCAAAAGGGTTTAGCCCTTAATGTTTATGATATTAACGATTAATGTTTTTAATACAATATTTATGATTAATTTTTAAACTTTGAATAATAATTTATCGACACAAAAGTAAAAATCAGTATAAATGAGTTTAATGTTTTAAACTTTTAATAATTTGTTTGTCGCTTCATTTTGTGATTTTATTCACGATGTTTGCTTCGAAAGCAATCGCTCGCTTTATGGTCGTAAAGAGAAAATAACTGTATTTTAAAATAATTAATTTTTGAATAAAAACTTCTTTAATAAACAGCTGAATATCTTAGTTTAATTTAAAGTTAATATTGGTTATTAAAAGAGTTGTAAGCTAAACATTAATATAATTAAATAAGACAGTGATTGTTTAAACCTTCGAGAAAATAGGAAGAATTGTGATGTTAATTTTAAGATTATTTTTAAGTTCTCCTCGATTGAATTGTTGGGATTCCAAACCCGATTTCGGTGTACACACCTCATTTTTTTGGTAACTGTTTACTTGGGATCCCGTGACCAAAGGCGTTTTTCAAAAACACATGCTAAGCAATTCGTGGACTATTTAAAATTTCAATCCGAATTTATTGATTGGCCAGTAGACCAATGGAAGTGTTTTTTAGGCACACGTCTTCAATTAAACCTATGCGACAAATTTCACCAATTTTTTGAACAACATTAGCATGAAAATTGGGACAAAGTTGCATCAAAATTCGTACTTTATTTTACATCCAAACTGCTAAAATTGCTGCCATAGCTAGAGTTAAGAACTAATCACAAGAATCTTTCCGCAATATAAACGAATTCATGCAAAAGTATAACAGGATAATGGTGCCATATTGCGAAGAAGATCTCTTCAACTAAAGAATTACTCTTTTGGAAAAATTACACCCACAAGTGGTTAGGATGATATAACAGAATTTACTATCTGTAGAATATAATACAGCTGAATTTATCTCTAACGTTATTCATCTGGATAAACTCAACTCGAGTCTTAATAGACAAACTAAAGAATATCAAAACAAGAAGCAGAATCCAAATTCACAATACACAAGATTACAGAACAGATAACAGAATCAGAATCCAAACTATAGTACAAAAAATCATCAAAATTATCGCCTTATTTCTCAAACATTTAAACCAAACATCAAATGCAAATATTGCTTAGGATTTCGACATGAAGAATCCATTGTTCTTACAAATGGGATAGTAAAACCTTAGAGGAATTGCGTAAAGCAAAAGAATCCAACATTTTATTGTGTGAACAGCAGAATACTCAAAAGCTAGTACATTAGAGACCAGAAAAATTGATTTTTCGGATAAAGAAAAAAGAACCGGAGACTAAAGAATTTCTATTAGACGACGAATTAAATAAAAAAGCCCATTTGTTGGAGACACAGATGTGGCACTTAACGTGCAAAGTCCTCAAAAATTTTTAAAAACTAATAATATTTTAAGCAGAGAAAAACCGATGATAAATTTTAAAATTAATGGTAATTTAACAGTCTCTGCTCTACTTGACACGGGTTGCCAACATGGGGTAATAAATCATGACATCGTGAAACAATTAAGATTAAAAGATGATAACATGAAAATTAGGTTACAAGGAATTAATTCGATTACTCCTGCAATCGCTAGTAGTTTTGCGAATATTTCAAATAAATTTATGGAACGAAGAAATTTTTAATATCAGTATCCTATCATATTATTTTGACACTGAATTCATGAAGTTATTTGGTATTATTTTAAAAATATCGAAAAACGAGATTTATTACGAAAGGAATCCACAAGAAACCTTATTTGAATCAAAGATGTTATAAGTAGTGCTGCAGATAGTGATATAAAAATAATCGAACAGAATCTCGAAAATATTTTATTAGTTATAGATAATACTGAAGAGTATTTAGAGGAGATTTACATTTATTCAAGTACACAAAACAAGTATGATTTCTAAGACCCAACACAGATTGACAATAATAGTGATAAATAAACTTTCTTAAAGCAATTCGACTCCGATAGAGTTACGTGTTATATAAAGTCTAAACTTTTGGATACTCTCTGGGAAAAACGGAAAACATTCGTTCATAACGAATGGGATGTAACGCCCGTTAAAGATTATATTGTGGTTTTCGAACACAACTAAATACCAGAGAAGCATTTCAAACATTTTCGTTATAATTCCGATAATCGAAAGTTTATAACTCATTGCACAAACATTATAAAAAATGGATATAATAAGTGAATCAAAAGCAAAAATTGCAGCGCATGTAATTCTTGTAAAAACAAAATCAAAATAGAAACCACGTTTATCAGATTTACGTTAATAAATTCCTTAAAGCTCCTGATTATCCGCCAACTTCAATGACAGATTGTTTAGATTCACTTTTTGGGGCAATTTATATTTCACTCATGGATTTATTGAAAAGTTTTACAGCCCATTATTATGTGGAAAAAGTGGTTGGTTGACAGCTTTTCAAACCGAGAACAATGTATTTGAATTTATAGTTGGCCTATGGGTGCGAAACCAAGTCCCGTTGCTATGCATCAAATGACCGACAAAAAAATTAAATATATAAAGCACAAATTTTTTAATTCTTATTATGATGATTCGTTAACATTTTTAAACGATTGTTTGGGTCTTTCAGACGAAAAGATTAAAGATGTACATCTACAACAATTAATTATATTTTTGGATACATTAATACGTAAAAATTTAAATCTAAACCCGAAAAAATGTTTCTTTTTCGAAACTGAAGGGAAAAACTTAGGATATTTGTTAAATGAGACGGGAAATTTATCGATCCAGAAAGACTATCAATGATGAAAAATTTTTAATCTCAAAAACAAAATTATATATCAGAATATTTTTGTGATTATTAAATGCAGGAATTATTAATTTTGTGCGTAATTTTTACCCTCAAAGGATTCTATGAAATTATTGTACGATTTATCAAAAGCTAATGTCTTATTTAATTAGTCAGACGAACATGAATTTTGTTTTCAACAAATTTTAAAATAAGGTAATGATCCCGCAATTTTAGAACATGCTAAACGAGACACTGAAAAAATTATACAATCAGATGCGATTGCGTTCGCAGTCGGGGGTGATCTTACACAAAATCTTAGCAATGGGAGCTTTGAAATTATAGCATTTTTTAATCATTCTTTGTCAGAAAACCTGCAAAATCGGTAGACCATAGGGCAAGAATTTTTCGGTATAGTTTTCGCAGTGAAAAATTTAGAAAGATTTTGATCGCAAAAAAACTCACTATTTTCACCGATCATATGCCATTGTAGGCATTGGATAAATTAAAATTAAGCACCAATTTACTATTAATCGTTGGGGAACAGAGTTATAAGAATTTGACTTCACAATTAAATGTTAGAGGTTCGGATAATTTTATGGCTGATGCGATATCACGTCTAGGAGTATCAAAAACTTATACAACAATTCGATAATAGAATATAGCAGCGATTTTGTTAAAAATATTTTAGATGCAAACAAAACTAGTTTAGATGATTTCGACTACAGTTTAAAAGAAATTAATTGTCCAGAATTGCATACAATTAAATCTAGAGATTTTACAGCAAATAAAGACTATTAGATAAACAATATTATCGAAGAGGTGCTTAATAATGCTTTTGCATGCCTATTATTTCAAAGTTAGCATAAAATTACAAACGAGATAAACAACTTATCAACAGATTTAAATTCGAATCAAAAGTTTTTTCATAAATGCAAGCATACATCAAAAACAGATAAATGTTATCTAATAAGATTAGAAATGATGGTTTATATCTTTAGAGCTTTTGGAGCCTCAACTTGAGCCTTAACCTCACGCTTGGAGCCGGGCTCAGGTTCCTACTTTTGGATGAGGCTCGGATCCGAGGTTCTTACTTTTTGGAGCCTTAACCTGAGGTTGGAGACTCGGGTTATGCTTACAAGAGCCTGGAGACTAAACAAATTAATATATTTTTAGTAAACAATTTGAACTAAATTAAATAAATGGATTGATAATGAATTGGCACTTTTGCTCAAAAACAGTGAATTAAACATTGGAAAGAGAATTAGGCTCAAAATAATGAATGTCACTGAACAATAACAATGCTTACAAAGCAAAAGTGTAGTGATGTAAGTTAGAGATGAAATCACAACTGAAATTATACACAATTACAATCGCTTATAAATAAAACAAAGGGAACGATTAATCATTCAAAAACAAAAGTGAGTATTAAACAACAACTATTATCGAGATTTCTGATTTTCGATTCAACTGTTAAAGATTGATTTCTTTTTAGCGTTTTTCTGTTGAATCCTTGAACCCAACATATCATTAAGTTTTTTTATGCCAATTCTTACAAATCGATTGATGTTCAAAGTATTCTATCCATTGCTTGGCTTTTTCCCCGATTCGAATACTCTAACATTCTTTAAACTCTCACTTGAATTTTTCGTTCGCAATGTTGACAATCGATTAACCGTATTATCATTTATTTTAGCATCTTTCATGCAATGTATATTTGGATATAATATAAAGTTATGCAAAATCGAAGTATTTTGCTTTTGTTGTTGTTAATTTGTCGTAGAAAGTTTGTGGTGTAAATGACATATTACCAGTATTTTTTAAATCATCAAACATTGCTGCCATGTCGGCTCGAATCGATGTCGATTCGTAAGCAATTTTCTCATTTGACTAAATCATGGATTGCTTTTATTTTTTTCTACCATCTTTCAACTAATTATGTCTGCTTTAAGTTCACAAATTATTTTATGATATTTTGTTTATAGAATTCAAAATTGATTTATTTCTTTTTCTAATTCCTTTTTTATTTTTGCGTCTTTGTTCGCCATCTCTTCTTTATTTTGATTAGTTCCTAAATGATAAACTTCTGGATGTTGAACAAAATTTTGACTGGTAAATATTGTATGAATACGTGTATCGGTGTTTGACATAAGTTCCACTTTTTTTCCGAGTATAGGCTTCTCCGCCAGTGAAGTGAGCGAAAATGGATGATACGCAATTAGTGCAACAAACATAAATCATAGTGGTTTGACAAAGAGGCTGTCATTTCGGATGTACACACATCCTTAATTTAGGTTAAAGAGTGACATATTGAATAGAATTTAATGTGTAAAAACTTGCAAGTTAAAATTGTAAAGTAAGAAAACTACAAAGTTTACTTATAATTAAACTATTTAAATTTTAATCAATAAACTTTATTACCGGGAAATTGCAAGACAATCAACTAACATGCATTAGTTATATTGTAATTCAGCTTTAAAAAAGGAATACTTCATTTTATGACGTATTGAATTGTTATTAAGGTATTGGTCCTAACTAGATTAAATTGTATAGCAGGAACATCTAGAAATTAACTGAACGTTAATTTATATTAGTTTTAAACTTTTTTGCTTTTTAATCTGCAATTAAAAAGCTTACATAGAATTTAAATGCCTTGGTCTTACAACGAATTTAATTCATTGTTTGATAAATATTCAGTAATTAATGACAAATTAACTAAACTTTATGTTAACGGTTAATAATAGCCTATAATCATTATATAAGTATTTTATAAATCGATATTAACTGTTTTGATGTTGTTATTTTTGATTTTAATAAGTAATCTAGATCATTGTAGTTCAACATTTTGATATATATGGAATACCTGTAATTAATTTAATTTAACAAAACAAATTAATTTAACTTATTAGTAGGGTTATGAAAAATCGGTTTCAACCGAACAAGTTTTATATTTTAAAACCTCAGTTAAAGTTGTTTAAAGCTTTATTTATGTTAAAATAATGAACTTAAAAGACAAATTTTTAAACCGAAAAAAAAAGATTTTTAAAGTCACTAACCCAAAAAAAAGAAAATAAACTTATTTAACAGACTTTCATTAAGCACTTTTTAAATTTGTTGTTTGTAATAGTTCGCACGTGTTTGTTTTATTGTTTTTTTAAGCTTCATTTTTATGTTGCGTTTTCATTTATAATTAACTTCAATTAATTTTAAAATGAGTGGAAATTCAAAATCAATTGTCGACAAACTTAAAATTGCTATTAAATAAAAACAGAATTCATTTAAAATTGATTGTAAAACTTTAGTTTGGGTGGTTTTGCAATGAAAAAGTTAACTGAACTGAACAAGTCAGTTCAGTGATCACAAAAACTCTAAAATACATCAAAAATTAAAAGAAAAACAACGGGAAATCAACTTCTTATTAAAGAATTTATAGAACTAAGCAACAAAAAAGAAAAAAAATGATCAAATTTTTCGCTAAAATTATATAAGGCCTTATATAAGCAGGTTTAACTCTAGGTAAACTGAATAATCCAAGTTTATATCGACTTTATAGTGATTTAAGCGGTAAACCTAATACAAATTCGAAAAGGACATGTAAAATCTTTGTTTAAATGTAAAAATTGAAAAACTTAGATCATTAATCAAGGTTTACTTCATTTTAGACGAACCAACCGATAAAGCACAAATTTTGTTGTTAATATTTCAGTCTGTATTTTAAATGGAACAATGTCTTAACCAATGTTATTGTCCCCAACGTTTGTAGAAACGACAGACAACTCGACTATTGGTGCATCACTTACCAGTGCGTGTCAACTATTATGGCCTGGAAATATTGAGTTTTCAAAAGTAATTTTGGTGGAAACTGATCAGGCAGAAATAATACATAATTGTTTCAAAGTGTGACGTAATGAAATGAATTTATAATGTAATAACTTGCAAGTTTTAATTGTAAAGTAAGAAAACCATGGCGTTTACTTATAATTAAACAATTTAAATTTTAATCAATAAACTTCTTTATCGGCAAATGGCAAGAAAATCAACTAACATACATTAGTTATATTGTTAATTAGATTTAAAATATGAATACTTTATTGTGTGACGTAATGAATTGTTATAAAGTTCTTGGTCCTAATTAGATATAATTGTAGAGCAGAAACATCTAGAAATTAACTGAGTTCTAATTTGTATTAGTTTTAAACTTTTTTGCTTTTTAATCTGCAAATAAATAATTTTAAATTTATTAAAGGAATAGTTTTAGATTAAAAATTATCGATAGGATTAGGGCCAATAGTACAAGATAACTAACTTATATGCATTTATTATATTGTTTATTAGGTTTAATACATAATGGTTTCAAAGTGTGTTATATTGAACTGAGTTTTAAAAAAATATGCGAGTCTTAAGAGTGACATACTATTGGATAGTTTAATAGATTTAAAATTTGAATACTTCATTGTGATATGTATTGAACTGTTATTAAGGTATTAATCATTACTAGATATAGTTGTAGAGCAGGACTATCTAGCCACCGTTCTAACTTGTAAGTCATTATTCAAGGATTCCATCAACATCTACAACAATCGAACCTATGGACAATTCGGTCTGTCAAATTTTCAAATTTTCAAAATTCTCTTATGCGAGCCTTAATTTCAAATCTTAAATTTTTAAAGCTAATGAGAATAATATGCTTCCATTTTAGAACAAAGTATATCAATATTTTGAACATTATTCAACAGAGCTTACCATAAATCATTTTAAACATTTAATTTAGTGCTAATGTTAAGAGTATTAATGTTGGTTTAGATCCTGAAAGCCTTTGGATCCTGACCTTGAGCCTTATCCTCAAGCACGGAACCTGGCTCATGTTTCTAATTTTGGATAAGGCTCGGATCAGAGGTTCTTACTTTTTGGAGTATGAACCTGAGGTTCGAGACTCAGGTTCTACTTACAAAATCCTGGAGCCTATTTAGAAAGGCTCTTACTTTTAAAATAAACAATTATAACATTTCTAACGAATATTTTCGATTTATTATTACTCATTTTAATAAACTTTCAATTTTTACAACTATTCGCGAAATAAAAATTACAATAATAATCAAATATACAACATTAAACTAAAAACTATTCTGTGGTGCAATATATATACGGAGGCTAGGGCTCAGGCTCCAGGTAAGACGCTCAGGTTCGGGCTCAGGCTGTAATTTTATTTGAGGCACGAGGTTCAGGTTCTTAAAGGGAAGCCCAGGCTTAGGCTTAGGTTCCATCCAAATCCTTGGGAACCAGAGCCTCATCATCACTATTTTAGAGTATGAATAGATGGTATGTGATAAAAGGTTTGATTTTCATATGTGATCTTTATGTTATGACCCATAACTAATGCTAATTTTAATAAAGGCTACGACCCAAAATTTTATTTCTACGGCCCTGTTTTGGGTCGCGAACCATAGTTTTGGAACCCCTGGAGTATGGTGTATTAGCTGATACCTTAGATTTATTTTTCCAATACTGTATTAACAATATTTGTTATTTAATGACTCGATAGATGTCAATGTATTCTGCTTAGAGTAGTGAAACACACATCACAAATCTCACAATAAAACCAAAGTTGGCGTTTGTTTGATTTACTCATAGATTTTGGTTTTATAGCACGTAATGTTTTTATTCTAACATAAGTATCCGAAGAGAACACAAATTTGAATGCCTACTTAATAGGGGATTAATTTACAATGGATTAGTTTCTTTTTTTTGTGAAAAATTGTTACACGGAATAAAGCAACCAAAATAAATTAAATTTTCATTATATTTGTGGCGATATTTTACAATCTATTTCGAAACAATTTACTGCATGCTTTCATAGCATCTGATTTTATGGCTTTTGCTTTTAATTTACAGTATTTTAGGGACTATAGGCCGCGGGCTATACAAGAAAAAAATTGAAAACCTAGAAATTATATGCTATGCGGGCTATACAACTGATGCGGGCAATAAAAATAAAAGTTCAATTTCAAAATTTTTTTAACACTTATTTAATTAAAACAAAGTCTAAAATTCGTCGACATCTTCATATAATTCGATATTAAATGCTTTAAGTATATTACTGCGAGCTATACGAGTGATGCGGGCTATACAACTAAAATATTATTTTTAGCTGAACATTAGTCATGCGGGCTTTACAACTGGTGCGGTCTATAGTCCCTAAAATACGGTAACTTTTTGCTTCTACAAATATATCGAAAATATATTACACCATAATTACTGAAATAAACGCGGCAATTCTTTAATTCAAAATTATATATTAAGCACATTTCATATAACGGAATTTTCTTTCGAACAAATTCAAATGAAAGATTTATTGAACATATTAAAGTTAAATGGCTTTGTACTAAATATTTTTAAATCATAGTTCAGTATATGCTCACTAATATTGAATGAACGTGGGTTTGATTTATTTCATTGATTTTTTGGTTAATTCAAATATTTTTAATTCAGCTTATTTTGCATAATTTTATTTCAATTTAATTTAATTGATCTTTTGTTCGCTTTCGAAAATAATTGAAGTTTATTTAAAACTTTATTTCAGTTTAATTATTCGTGAGTTGAAATGTATAAAATAGTATTTAATTAAGACACCGAGTTATATAAAACTTGAATTAATTACATTTATATATAAAGCAACAAAAATTTCTTAAGTAAAATATTAAGACAATTATTTTTTATATTAGTGGCACATTAATCGTTAAATAAAAGCAAAATTAGAAAATGTAACAAAAACTTTATAAAGAAAACAGATTAGTTGTCTTTTATTATCGTATCAATGCATTCCTTAATTTTAATATCAATGGTTAAACATTAAGAAAGAGAGAAAAAAATAAATGTTTTATTAAAGTCAGACAAGTTTTCTAAGAAAGTCATTAGCGCATCAGTTTAGTAAATGTTATACTCTATTCATTAGTGATAAATTATTGTTCAGATATAATGACATGAATGCATGCGTTTCTTTACGTTCGAAACAAAAGTAATGTTTTATTTTAAGAGAAATATCACAATAAATTTTTAACGTTATGTTATGCCATACGAGACTATAATAAACAAAATAGTGAGCTACACAATAATTTATTTATGAAAAACTAAAGAATTACAAAAAAATAAAAAGTAAGAAAATAAAACAAAAAAACTGGATGGAATAAATTTTAATATTGTCTTATTGTGAAATATAACTAATATATGTATACCGAATAAAAAAATACTATCAATACGCCGAACACAGCAGATGCTGAAACTGGTATAAAATGACAGGTAGTTTTGATATGAGCTAATCTTAATCGTAGAATATTTTCCTGAATATATTGATAACCAGGAAAAAGAAAGAAGTTGTACACATCCATTCAATAGACATGCTATGCTATGGATATCCATTCTTATGTCACACATTAGGGATAATATAGATAAAAATTTTCATATTTATATTTTGATTAAGACAAAAATGCTTTTATTTCAAATAACAATTGAATCGATTGTTTATACTTAGCATGTATTTTTCCGATGCACTGTATTATTAGATAGAGGGCTAAATTTTGAAGACCGTCTAACATAATTTCTAAAAAAAAATTTTGCTCAAGTTATTTGGTATTGACTTTATCTGTTGAGCCATATGTTATTGCTTTGATAACATATTAACAATAAGTGACGCATTTATTTCATTTAATGACTGAACAATAAGTTATGAACAGAAGCACAGACATGTAAGGATAATCTCAAAAGTGCATTATAATGACAAATTCATGCCAT
>JAQIXJ010004050.1:0-11489 GCA_034700185.1 Phthiracarus laevigatus | reverse complement strand
TCGAACTTGCGAACTCACACAAAAAGATTACTATGCTACAAGACACCATGATCAGCCTCACAAAGTCAGTAGATCTTCAGTCTCTTTGAATCCCTTAGGTTTTTAAACGGAATATCTGCCGAAACTAGCGCTACACATAAATCACAATTATAATTAGATTTCTTGCCTATTAAAGAGTTATAAACACTTGTGGCTTATTCTTCCGTTTTATCGCTTCTTGATGTTTGTTTTTAGCAAAATGTTGTTCAATTCCCCATTTTTTCTACATTTTAATTTTCTTGATTACATGGTTGGCATAAAAGTATTTTACCAACAGTAGACAAAACATTTTAAAAATCACGTACATATTGTTTAAGTTTTAATCATAATTTTTCCGCAGTATTACGGATAATTTAAACGTTTATTTATTTTAAAACTTGCTGAACTTTAAAAATATGGGATTGTTGTTAAATTTTATAAGCAATAAATATCTATACAAAATATGGCTTTTCATAACAACAAATGCATCTCAAATTACTTGGATTCCAATTATTTATAAATATAATCTATTAAAAAGTCTATATATTGATCATTAAAAAAAGTTTAAAGTCATAAAACTCGCGTCCTTATTTATCATAAATGAGCACTGACCGGCGGACGGACCGACTGGCAGACATAGTCAAATCCATATATTTGAAATTTGCACACAAAAAGTGTAAAATTACTAGGGCCTTGATAACCGTCATTTAACTTTTTTTTCAAAATAATTACTCAATTCGATCCATATGTAACTTAAAATTAATTATTGTAGATTATAAATTGACATTAAAATTTTTAACGAATCTAACGATTATAAAGATATCTATCTATTTTAAATTTAACTAACGATTTCTATGAAATTAGCTAAAACGTACTAAAAATAATATAAATTAATACTATCGTAGAAAATTTTCATATTTAAAACTTACTAAATTCGTACTATGAAAACTCTGGATTAAATTATTCAGACTAAGAACATTGATTAGTTTCTGTTAAATTTAAAGTTAATTTTTAATCATAACAGGAATAATTTCAATGAAAATATTTTAATGTTTTAAAAACTACAAATCATTTTTAAGTTAACTAAGTATCTAAAACTTTTAACGATTTTTTTCAAACGATTTTGGAAATTTTTTCTAACAACTTATAAAATAAACGATTTGGGAATTTGGGTTTAGTTTTTCTAACGATTTTCAAGGCCCTAATAATTACTTATTATTCTTATTATAAATTAATCCTCTCCCTCAACCTTCTCTCTTTCTCTCCCTCTCTCTCTCCGTCGTATATCATTTAACCTTATAACCGTTTGAAAAAGATGCGGATATTTCAAGTCTAGCTTTGGAGCTTTCGCAAAAGGGCACCAAATATCCTTTTCGCCGATAATTTTCCATTGATTTTCTGGATACATCATTTCATCCAACCACTTTTGGCAACACAAATACATTTTTACAATAAAGAGGAAGAAATTTACCAAGTATTTGACCGATAAAGTCAAACCCAACAACGGGATTCAGTCTGTAATCTGTAGAGCTAAATTATAAAAAAATTGATAAATTTGATAATAGTTTTTGATAATAGTTTATCTAATTTACTTACTGTTTCAAACCGCCATTTATATTATCATGTCAAGCAGCGAAAACTCATCAAACACCGAAGATATAATGTTACCGAGATTTCCAGTCGACTTCTGGTAATCACCAAATGCCAAAGCGCCACCCGAAACATTTGCAGCGCCGATACTAGCGGCGTATACCACTCTTGTATTTTTTCCTTTAGAAATATACGCCTCTATAAGTGGTTTGCAATAATCTAGGTTTTGTTCCGGTTCCCAACTGTCTTGCCACGAGCAAACGAAACCAACTTTGTCCAATGTCGGCCAACACTCTATTAGATATTGGACAACGCTACCTGGACCATGCCTCCAACCTTTAATTGCGTGAACACGCCATTCCATACTGAGGTCGTGTTGATTTCCAGGTTGTGGATATTGCATTACATTGCATAATGCGTTGTCTTCTTCTCTCCGTCTTTTCCTCTTCTCGATAGCTACACTCATCTCTTCTTTTCTCTTCTCTCCTCTTCTTTTCTTTTCTCTTCTCTCCTCTTTTCTCTCTCCTTTTCTCCTCTCTTCTTTTCTCTCTTATCTCTTCTCTCTTCTCCTCTTTTCTCTCTCTTTTCTTTCTCCTCTCCTCTTCTCTCTTCTTTTCTCTCTTCTCTTTTCTCATCTCTTCTCTCTTCTCTCTCTTCTCTCTTTTCTCTCTCCTCTCTTCTCTCCTCTATTCTTCTCTCTCCTATCCTTTTTTCTCTCCTTTTCTCTCGATTTCTCTCATTTTCTCTCCTTTTCTCTCCTTTTCTCTTCTTTTCTCTCCTTTTCTCTCCTTTTCTTTCCTTTTCTCTCCTTTTATTTCTCTTTATCTTTCTTCTCTTTCTGTCTATCTATTATTATCACCTATAATAAAATCTGATGATTATAATTAAATTATAAACATTAACATTCATATAGATCACCTTTAAAAGGACACCCAACGCGCCACACAATCGCTTAATAAACGATGTTTTTCCAGAAAAATAAAAATTAAAAACACATACCTTAAAATGGATGGCTTATAAACATGCTATTATAAACATAAATTACGTTTTATTTTTAAAATTAATTCTAAGGGTCTAAAATAAATTACAAAATAATTTAATTTATAAGGCGGTGAAATGCGAGACGGTGAGTTGTGAAGCTGTCCAATTCGAAGCGGTCAATTGCAAGGCGAGTAGACCCTCTCTCTCTACCTAATTTACTCTCCCTCTCTCTAACTCCCTTTCTCTCTATCACATCACTAACTCTCTCTCACTCTACCTCTGACTCTATCTCAATCGCTCTATTTTCCTTTACTTATTTTTTGTTGGTTCAATTTTTATACTGAAATTTTTAAAATACAATTATATAAAAGTAGAGCTATTGCTTTTGACCATGTCTGTCTGTCTGTCTATCTATCTATCTGTCTATCTGTTTATTTCTATCTATCTATCTGTCTGTGTCTGTGTTTGTGTCTGTGTCTGTGTCTGCCTGTCTATCTGTTTGTTTCTATCTCACTATCTGCATTTCTGTCTGTCTGTGAAGTGTCCAAAAAACGAATACATTTAATTTAGAAAGTTTTTCAAATGATTTAAACTTCATAATTAAAAAGTTACTATGAATGTGTCTTTCTTGTTTTAATTTTGCAATAATATTGATGTGTTTAATTTTAGTCAATTAATTAATAAACATAGTTTAATTAATATTAGGCTTACTTTATTTAAAAAATTACAAATATAAAATGAAAATACAAAATTATATTTTTAAGGATTGTTGAAAGTGTAGTGACGGTTCTAAAAGCTACATTAGAACTGCCTTACAAGTATCTTAGTTAAGAGTCTATGTAATTAAAAAATGGGAAAATGTGGTAAACAAAGTAATAAATTAGGTTTACCCAGGTGTTTGTGTCTTTAATGTTAAAAACTATTATGTATAATAGCCTAAGGGTAAGTTAGGGTAAAAGAATAGCTTTTCTATAAAATGGAAGAGAAATAGAACATCTGGTAGGTTATGTAACAGCTATTAATATTTACTTAATAAATCAATTTTAAACAAATCAAAAAAATATAAAATTTTATTTAGTATCGTTTGCGTTTATTATTCATTTACTTTCAATATACAATTATGTTTGTAGTGATGTGTTATGAGCAGACATTACATAAACATTATAATACATTCGTATCGATTTGGTTGCGATACAATCAATAATCGAACTATGGTGGCAAAGTTACAATCACCGATTTTAATTAAAAACAAGAATGTCACATTTATAGATAGCTCACTTTTAATAGGTTTTTGCAATCTTATGTCAAGTTTATTAATTTTTGAGTCAAGATGGCAAAATGACAAATACCTTATTATTATGAGAAATAGGAGAAATACCTTTATAGACATAAGACTGCGGACACACGGACGGACGGACAGTGTCAAAAGCATAAGCTCTACTTTTATAAAAAGTGAGCTAAAAATTTTAATAGAATTAAGTTGTTTTTGCAGTTTTTAAAATAATAAAATATAAATTTTTACTGACCAAATAACCATTAAATTTAATCGCTTTAATTTTAAATAGTTATTTAATAATGTGATATGCTTTTAGTTTTAAAAACTAATTACTAAATTTTAGTATTATCGTAAGCGAGCTCTACTAACCTATAATTTAACATTAATTTTATAAGAAAGTCACTAAAAACAAATAAATTTTCTTTACGAGCACTTAAGTAAACTTTTTAAAAAATTCGAATCTAAATTTAGTTTCATGAGACAGCTTTTGTTGAGTTATTTCTCGACCATACGACTCCTCTGAGGTTTAGAATATATTATAGAATAGGATTTTTTCCTAAAATTTTACCATTTTAAAAACATTATAGATAAAACACTCAATTTAATATTACTAGAGTTTTTTGGGCGAAATCGCAACATCTAAATAGAGCGTCATATTTCTGCGAAACCATTTCTTATAAATCTTTGATTATTAAGTAAAAACTTAATTTAAACATATTGAGTTTTTTCAAGAGATCAATAGTCACTACTTGTAACTGCCATCAAAACTTTATAAATTGCTTCTTTTGGTTATACAGAATGTAAACACTCCAACTTTGCATCGTCCATTTAAATGAGTTCACTTTTATGTAAACTTCTACAGTCATAACAATTAAACTAAAGAATATTCGGAATTGTTTATCAAGTTTTTTTTGGAATTCAAATATTATTTCATTTATAATATTAATAACTGTTTTAAGTTTCAAAAAATAGATTTTATTATAGAATTCATAATATTGATTTTGGTTACCTTTATTTCGGTAAAAAGTTTATATCGTTTAAAAACTTATAAGTGATTTAGTTTAAAGAAAATTTGCATTCTTAATAATTTATTTGATAACTTGTCACTTTAGTTTTCTGAGTTTATAACTTTTCAATTTATAAGGTCAAAATTCATTCGATTTTTCTAAAAAAATGTTAGAGAAGAAACACAATTAAATGTAATAAATGAATTAACAGAAATGGTTGAAGCAAATAATATTTATGCGTTATGTGCGCTAAAATCATTGTTATTGACAAATAATGTAAAACCTCAGTACTTATACTATGATTGCCGAAAAGATACTATCAGTAAGGCATATAAGAAAAAGTGGAATTGCATGGAATTGTATTAGGGTTTAGCAAAACTAGCCTAAGGAACAAATTCGTACTTATCTGAAAACCATTAATCATAATATGTCAGTTTATTGCCACTCCTATATCAGTTGCTTTTACTATGATGTGTTTCAAATTTTTTGCTTCATTTTTTTCTATTCCTAATACTTTATCGTAATAGAGAAGAGAATAGAATAGAAGAAAAGATAGATAGATAAATAGATGGAGAGATGGATGAATAGATATTGTTAGTGTGTAAACTCTATGTATTGCAAGGATTTTCTATTATTTCAATGTATAGATTACAGCATTGCGACAGTTTATCCTTAGAGACCGAAGCAGTCGATGATCACATTTATTGTGAATAATAAGCTCCCTTTGCTTCACTTTAATATATGCGGTGCCAAACTGTGATGTGACAGCAGAATATAATAAATGATTTTTAGGGTTAGTTCAATATTCTTCATTTTAAAAATGTTAAATAATATTTCCATACGTTTTCTTAATATGATTACAATGCATATTTACTGCTAATATAGTTTTAATAAAAATAAATTGCTATTTTAGGTTTAATGCTGTATATGAGCTTATATATGAGATTATATATTAGCTTATTTCTGTATTATATTAACTTACCGTAAATGAAATTTAATGAAATAGGTTTTTACTTTTAAACTCTAGTTTGCATAGTAAAACTAAATAATAACGAACTCGTATTTGTCAATATTTAATTATCTAGAAGTTAATCAATAATAATTATAAACTAAAATAATAATAATGTTTAATTTTTAGTAATTTAAAATGTTGAGTATAAATCATTTTAAATAGAATCTAATAGCAGTACGGATTGCGTCTAATTATTAAACGATATACATTTTTCTACCTAAAAATTAGTGTCATAAAAAGTCATTGGTTATTAGATTCATAGATTCATTGGTCTGATTATAAAGAGAATTAGTTGGATAAACAGAGTGTTGTATAGATACTAAGAGGCATTAAACATAACATAATAGAATTAATAAGAAAAAACAAGTGATGCTCAACCAGAGCTGAATAAAGGTCCATAGAGAATAGAAAGTCGAAATGATACACCAAAATCATTTGTATTCTTGTTGTGGGACAAGTGGTGCACGCCTTCTGACTAAATGAAGCTAACATATGCGTTTCATTCGCACTAAGCTAATAATAAATGATCTTCTTTTATGATACTGCCAAAGATTTAGTTTGTTTCTCGACAAAAAATGTGAAATGAAAACTAGACCGTAGTTTCGCATAGGCTTACGAGTTAGGTTTGCTACCCATTCTGTCCTTCTATTTGCTCAAAAATTAATGTTAAACACTCAAGAGTAATATTAAGTGCAAACTTTAGTGAGAATAATGACATTTCAAACTAGAAATAGAAAGAATAGTTCTTTTCTCATCTTCTAATATTTGCTTTGCTTCGAAGGCAATGAATAAAATGCAATGCAATAGAATGAAATGGGGAATAAGTTAAGACAAACTTATAGCAAACGTTCATTCAATACAATTAGTAAACTTGAGTTTAAGTAAATAAACTATTAAAACTTAACTTTCTATATCTAGTTATTAAGTTAGTATAGCAATAATTCATATCTTTTGTTACTTTTGTTAGCTAATACACAATACAATGTAATATCAAACGGAGAACAATTTGAAAAACTTCTATGGAGTATTGTCTATTGAAGTAATTTGTGAAGTAATCGTTAGTTGTGAGGTTTACTATTTGTAAAATCGAGTCTAATAGATGAGCTTAAGTGTTATACATAAACAGAAATCGAAAAATCGTGAAAATATTATAAATATTCTGATGACTTATTTATCAGTAAAGTTAGATTAATTTTTTTCTTTTAGATAAAGTTATCTTCGACACTCTATTAAAATTTATTCATAAATTTGTTTAAATAAATATTTTGATTATTAGTCGCGTTTATTTAAACAAAAAAGTCGCATTTTTTAGCTCAGTTATTTTTACAAAAATCGAGCTTTATTATATTTAAGATCTAAACCAATTGTTTTCAAACTTTTTTTTACACGAAACAAAATTTCGAACGCAATTCCACGTGCAATAGGTAATTGACATGTTTATTAGCTCACTTTGAATAGACAAAGTCGAGCTTATGGATTTGACCATGTCTGTCCGTCTGTCTGTCTGTCTGTCTGTCTGTCTGTCTGTCTGTCTGTCCGTCTGTCCGTCCGTCCATATGTCCGTCTGTTTATATTAATAAAGGGATTTGGCAATTTGCTATCATGGGTTTAAGAACTAATATATTTGTTTGCATAATTATGTATTAACTTACAAAAAAGTGAGCTCTCTGTGAATGTGTCGTTCTTGTTAAATTATGAGAATGATATGCTTGCATTTGTGTTATAAAAACAATTAAACAAAAATTGTTGCAACAGTTTATAAAAATATAGATGTTATAATTAGGGCTTATATTAGTCAAATATTTATTTTTACAAAAGAATTACTTGATTAATTGGGTTCGGATTGAACATTGTAGATATCAATTTAGCTTAACAAATTTAATTTATAAATAACTAACAATTTTAAATATATCTAATGATTTAAAGAAAATTAGCTTTAAATGTAAAAATTTGATCTAAATTGATAAAATACAAAAATTTTCTTAATTAAAACTTCGGAATTAATGTATTCAAAAGAAGTGTATTACAATATCTTAAAAAATAACTGTCCCTTTCAATAGCTTCTGTAGCTAAAGAGCTATTTTTAAAATAAACTTTTTTCACAGCAGAAAGGGTTTCAATTAAAGAACCTATTTTAAGTTTTTGTTAATTATTACTAATTTTTAAATAATTTTAAATTAACTTGGTATGTCAATTTCGAAAGAATTTTTCTAAAGATTTGGCACTAGTTTTTTAATGTTTATCAAAGTTGACGTTAATCATAATAATTGTAATTTTGAATAGAAATTTTTATGTTGCGACCCAAACTGTTTATTTTTAAAAAAGCTGCGAAACATTTTTCTCGTTCTACTGTCCTTTTTGAATGGCCACCCATTCAAATATTGTTTGGGAAATTCTGATCGAATCTAATAAGTTTATCTAAAAAGCACGTTAAAAATTAACGATATAAAATAGGGTCTGAATCCAGAGACCGAGGTAGTGCGGCCACACTGATGGCCATATAGACGCACGGATAAATACAAATACATGTGCAAATACCTATTCTTCTTATACATCGGATCTATCTGACAAATTGAGTTAAAAAAGAGTTACAATCTTCATTTGTTTATCTTTTTTGTTTTATGACTTTATAATTTTAACGGTAATAATTGATTGTTCATGTGATGTATTAGTTAAAACGCCTGTGCACAATGTTTGCATAATCCTTTATTGAATAGAAATACAATATTTAATTTTAAGAAAACATCAATATTTGAAATCATTTTTTCGAATTTGATAGGATGAACGCCAAATACAATTAAAGCGAAAAATCAAGTATTTGAATATAAAACACAATAAGTATAAGATGAATAATTGTTAGAGTCAATTAAAAACGTTAGCGGAGTCTCATGTGACGTTTTCACGTTGCCATTAGGAATGAACGCTTTATGAACTGCACTATGTATGCGTCTATCGAGCAAATACTGTATTGCGATATGCATTCGCGAAAGCATCGCGTATAAACTCAAATCAGTATTGCATCGGTTTTCTTCGTGAGAACAACTAGTACTCCGTAAGAGATGACCAATAAATAAGTCGTTTAACCAAACCAATTTCATTCTAAGTACATATCTATCTATATTAACCGCAATTACTTAAGCAATGAAACATATAAGTATTTATCTAATACTAATAATCACCCATTTAAATGGTAAGTCATTTTAACATTGTGTTCAAAACTTATAATGTAAAATAATTGAAGAAATATTTGAATGTTGTTTTATAAAGTTTTATTTCTATATTTCTTTACAATAAATATGCTCAATAAAATGTATTTATTTCGAGTTTATATTTTTTTGTTTGTTTAAACATTCAAGAAAAATGTGGCGAATTTACAATAATAGATGCTTTAAAGTTTAAAACTCATTGTAAACTGATTTTAACACCGCAAAACTTTCCGAAATAACGTTTTTTAAATTTTTCTTTTTTCGTCAAAAGTTTTTCTAATACTTTATATTAACGAAGTTAGTCTTTCTTTCAAAAAATGTTTTGCGCCCAACAGAACATCCAAAATTAAGTTCATAAACTATAAAATTAATAGCTTTTGGTTCTAAGGTGTATTAATAAAGGAATTTCTGGTTTGTTATTTTTAACAAATGGATTTTAGTTATTTTCGATGGAGTTTAATGTGAAAATGCTTTTTCCATTTATTCGTTCCTAATATTATGAGTTTCATAACTTTCATCAATTTTTCGCTATTCTTTTATATTATCTGGTCTGAAAATCCATAATACCATAAGAAATGATTTCAATTTCTAAATAAAATAAAACAACTCAAACTTCAAAATCTAAGATGGATTGAGTTGAAAAGAAGCAAAAAAATGCAAAGAAGGCAAAATGTAATATGAATGTTGAAAGGCGTAGTTCTTCACGATATGATACGCGGTTTTGCTTATCTAAATATTATTTGAAAATATTTTTTTATATTTAAAAAAAATACATATAACATATGTTCATAAAAATTACTGAATGTATATTTGGTAGCAATGCGTAAACCGTATTCAATAATTTTTGAATACAAAATAAGGTTAGTACTGTAAGAAAAAACTAAAACGCATGCATTGAGTGGTATAACAAGCACTATGTTGTCGATCACTAGTAACGAGACTGTAGTTTCTTTTTCCAAGCTATGATTATGTTAAATAATCAATAACTCGTTTTAAGAGTTATAAAAACATTAAGATGCAATTTAATGTCGTAGATTTTTGCGCACAGCATTTATTTATAACAACTTCTACATATAAATTTATACTATTGCTAATTATAGATATGCTCCTTAAGACTATTTATTTTGTTTGCAAACGTATTAAAAAATTTTTTTGAATGAACACTGGTAATGTATGTATAATGTACTGCATTGAAGCAAAACTAAATAATAGTGGAAAGAATAGCACTGTACTGTATATACGAAATGTATGCACATTTGGATCGCGATTCGCGAACAAGAGTTGCTTATCTGTAGTTTTACTATGCAAATATCGAAAGCAGTGCAACATATTTTAAATAGCTATTAATATGATGGGCTTATATCACATAAGATATGTTGTCTGATAACAAATATATGATATAATGCATTCTAGTTGGGTGTGCTTTTGTCCATTCCTTTAATAAGTCATAGATCTCTCTATATTGTACTATAAATGAATAATGATATCCATAAGAGAGTTATAAATTAACTGTCATTTGACAAATGAATATTATTGAACTATACTCACAAATAAGCGAATGCTATAACGTTTATACTGTACTATATCGTACTGTACTGTATATTGTATATTGTATATGCATAATCTATAATAATCATTGTTTCACAGATTAATCTCATATAATCGAGGTTTAAATGGTAGATACTGTTGCTTATATATTAAACTTTTATTATTACATATTAACGTTTTGTTGTTTCCGTTCGTTAGAAGTTACCATTCAATCTAAATTTATTCCATATAAAAAACTGAATTGAATTATTTTCGCAATACAGTATTAATATATTTTCGAAAAATGAATATTAAAATAATTTTAATCGTTATTTTAAAAATGTTAATTGTACTAAAACTAGCAATGATTTGGTAAACTTATTTTTTATAATAGTAATAAAATAATTTTTATTAAACAAATAAAAAATAAGCTTATTTCCATTTTTTATTTTTAAACATGAAATTAATTATTTTAAAATAAACTTAGAATGCATTGTAATTATGAAAAGCAAATTTATAGTAAGAATCATTAAATAGTTTGAAGATTTAGAGCATAGCTGTTTGTGGTACTATTGTTTGAAGTAGTGATTGAAAATGTTAGAATATTCAAATCCACTAGAGTTCCATTACCAGACCCAAGAATTTTACTAACGTTTCACTAACGGTAAAAAAATAAAAATAGATCCCATTAACTTTCCATTACCGACACTTTTTTCAATATCTCTAACATTCCACTCATTAACGTTACATTAATAAAATCTAAAACATTTTCCCAAACATTTCTAATATTTCTAAAAAAGTTTAGCTTTACCTGCAACTCAGGTTGAATCAGAAAGAAGTTATGAGTGGTAGAACTTTAAAAACTAAAAGAT
>JAQIXJ010004049.1:0-11489 GCA_034700185.1 Phthiracarus laevigatus | reverse complement strand
AACGCAATTCGTAGTGTATTATGTATAAAGTACCGGTTCTCACTCGCGTAATTTTGGGAATGGTAAAATAATGTATGGTTTGTACGAATTTTCAGTTTTACGTTTTTACTGTCAATTCGGTTTGTGCTAACTTTTTTATATTGATGGTTATGCTGTTTGTTAATTAAAAATAATTTTTCTAAAAAACTTATTTTTTAATAAATAGGATTAGTTGACAAAATAATTAGATAAAACAGAAATATTATGAACAGGTAAAATATTTTTGATTGTAAATTATTAGATTAACACATCACATGAGAATGATTGTAAGTTTATATATGAGTGATGTGTTAACCGATCCATGCATATGCCAGTGTGTTGCGCAGTTTAGTACATAATAGACTACGAATTGAGTACGCGCTGCATAATGCGCTAACAGATTAAAATATGAGTGTAGTGCGCATAACACATAGTTTATTCAAGTGGTGTACTCAATTCGTAATGTATGCGCGAGACAGTGGCGTATGCATGGATCGGTTAACACATCACTGGTAATAAATACATATCAATGTGAGTTAATCTATTCATAATTAATATGACAAGTGATGTCATCTAGTATTGCCATCTATTAGTAATATATAGCACTAATAAATATTGTATGACAATGTCGTCATTCACGTTCGGTCAGTCATCGCAATCATCGTCACTGCCATCGCTCACACCATTACCACAGATGGCCAACACTACCAACGCATTCAACTTTGGACAGAGTTCGCTATTCGCACCATCGCTGTCATCGCTGCAAACACCAGTTGCCACATCAATACCAACTCTAACGTTGACCACAAGTCAAACGCAAACCACTCAAACAACGCAGCAAACAACGAACGCATTTCAAGGTTTGGGCGGAGTTGAGACCGTAACCGGTGATGGATCCATAGACCTCAGTTCAGTTCACTCCAAATCCAATAAAGACTCCACATATTTGCCTCCAGAGATCGTGGCATTGGTTGAGTCGTTTAAGCTGTTCGTTAAGGAACAGAAATTGATTCGCGAAGAGAATTCGCAGCAACGGTTTTCTATCCAACCGATACTGGAAGTGGACAACGAATTGGAGGACACGCTTAAGAACAGTTTGAATAAGATAGAGATCGAAATCCAGCGGAACTCGAAGCTAATTGAATCGCTGAAACGCGACACAAACAAACTGTTGTCGAACGCAGAGATGGCGTATCGGATATCGCGAATCGATTTGCCGCAAACGCCAACCAGTTATACGATCGCGCAGAATAAGTATATCAACGCAAACACTCACCAGTACTTCATGGAAATGGTGGACAACTTCGAGAAGCAAATGAATCAGTACTCGAAACAGATTAAAGAGTTGCAGACACACGTCGATAATATAAACAAGCCGTACAATTCCGAAGAATTGTTTCATATAATGCGTAAACAGCACGAAACGCTTATTTGTTTAGCCGCTCAGGTGTACGCCGTTCACGAAGAAGTCAACAAATTGAAGCAAAAGAGTAACATTGCGCCACAATTGTCCCATTCTATTGAGCAGAGAAGTGAGGCGTTAGTGCACGAACCCAACAGTTATTTGGGTCCAAATCCATTCTCGCTCACTGGTGACGATAGTTTAATTCGATCTGCCATTCACGTCACGCCCCAACAAACCACTCAATTTCATGGAACTGCTTCCGTTCCATCTTTATTTAGCGGTAATACCATTAATATTCCGATCGCCACAACCACTTCTTCATTTCAATTTACTCCGCAACCGACTTCAATCAACACATCGCATTCAAGAGCTAAAAGATGGACCACATCTTGAATCGTTTTTTTTTCGAAATAATTATTCAATTGATTGCGTTTCAATTTTTCGTATATATTGCTTGAATTTTGTAAAGTAAGCAATAACTACGATACAAGATTTATTATATTTTTTGTCAGTTATTAATTTACAATGCACGGTATGATCCAATAAATGTTCTCTCATTAGTGATAAATAAAATTAACATTGCTTTGAAAATAATATTTTTTACAGTGAATTTCTTATTTTGAAGTCTTACAAAATTTTTTATTATATGGTTAAGTTATTTTTAATAATTAGTTTTGATTTCTGTGAGACATGTTAAAAACATTTACCGGTAAATGGATTTGCGAAAACAAAACTATGGCTAATGTTTAGTTAAAATATCTGAAGAGTTATTATTTAAGCGCA
Organism: Phthiracarus laevigatus; assembly: GCA_034700185.1. Classification (NCBI taxonomy): domain Eukaryota; kingdom Metazoa; phylum Arthropoda; class Arachnida; order Sarcoptiformes; family Phthiracaridae; genus Phthiracarus; species Phthiracarus laevigatus. The sequence continues at coordinate 9,283 of JAQIXJ010004049.1, read as the reverse complement.
GCTACAAAACGACCACTGCTTGCTATTTTGATTGAGATTTTTGTATGATTTCTATTTGACGCGTGGTAACAATCGAGATAACCGCGAGCTGCATGTTTCATCGCTGCGCTTAAATAAAAACTCAACGATAAAAATGGTGCGTAATACGATTGTATGAATTAATTTGTAACTATGGATTAATTAAAATAACCAAAAAATACTTTAAAACAATTTACAAATAGGTGGCGTGTATGTATGATATACGAGATAAGATTACATGCATTTTATACATCATATTATATCCTATACTGTTAAAGGTTTATAACGAATGAGTTTTCAATTATACAATTTGAACCAAATTCAACCCATAATTTAATTAAGACATTAAGCTAAAAAATTATTTCACGTATTAATCGAAAGATTTTTAACTATTGATCACTTGATTAATTTCACGCATTAGTTCGTCGTCTTCGTCGTCATCAATATTATTGGCGTCGATAACATTCGAATCTCCGTCCAGAAAATCATAATCGTCTAAATCGGCGTCCAATGACTTTAAACGTTGCTTATTATTTACATTATTATTATTATTAATACCATTATTATTATTTGCGGCACAACTCGACGACGAGACAACAGTGTTAATCAATTCCACACCAGTGGAGCTAACATTTTCGCAATTATCCGAAATGTTTTCGTTTGTTATTTTTTGTACAACCGTTGGCCCACTTCTCCTGATTTTCACGGCATTCAAACCATCTGTGGATGACGTTCTTTTTTCGCCTCTTCGTTCCATTTTCACGTCAGCGTCACTGCAACTAAAATCTTCCGGATTGACGTCTAAAATATTATTACGCGACGTTTCTTCGCGCTCTTTACGAATTTGATCCAACGTTTTGATTCCATAGTTTCCTGCTGTCGGCTCTTGTTTCATAAGTTCGTCGCGTTTAATGAATTCGTGCGTTTTTTCCGTAACGCAAAGAAATGGTGGCGCAGCAGTGATTCCCAATTCGGAATCAACTTTACGCTTAATTCGAACCCTTAAATCTTTATTCGCAGCGGTTTTAATCGACGCTTTGTTTGCAGTTGTGTCTGGCTTTATAACCGCATCGACCACATTATCCATAATTGGACAGTCATTTTCGCTTTGTTTGAATACTTTTTCCATTCGTATTTGTTCGAGCGTTTTCACGCCAAAATCCGCGTCCGTTTTTAGATCATGCTTTTGTACGGATTTCGATGACTTATTTTTGCGTTGAGGCGAACATTGCGTCGAATCGATGTCATTGTCAGATTCTTCTTCCTCGCAATCGGTGATCGATATGGAAAACGGGTCCACATTAGTGTCAGCAACGAATTGGGGCGCTGGACAGTCTTGATCTGAGTTCGTAACGTAGTTGTCTTCGTCGTCAATTAATTTCATTTTCGAGTTATTGGCCAAAATGCAGGCCAACTCATTCGGTTCATTCGACTTTCGATTTGGTGCCGCAAAACCCGATTCATTATCGGCGTTCAAGTTATTCATGGCATTCATAGCCCCTAATGGACGTATTAACGGATCGGTACAGTCTTCGTCCAAATTTCGTTGCTTTCGATGCAAGAAAACGCAGTGCGGTTTACGACAACCAGTTGGCTGAGTCTCGAACCAACACTGAACCGATGAACGATTGATTCGCGATGTGTCCATATGTCGATACTTGCACTGGAATCGGTCGCACTTACTGTCGCGCCAATGCGTGCAAACTATCTCTGAACCCAACGCAGCCTTGCAATGACGGTATGGACACTCTTTCCCCTACAATCCCAATCCATATATCATTAATTATCAATGTGTTTTAATCCAATTGGTTTGTACATTACCATACCTTTGTACACGTGGAGTAGTAATAGAAATAGCAATCATCGTTACTCTTCTCCGTTGACGACATGTTCACCATTTAGTTAATAGAAGGTTTATGTTTAATTAGTTTGTAATGCGTTCAAAACTACAATACGTTTTTGTTACTGTTTACAAGAATGCATACCAATCTATTACTATATCGACTATCGGTTTTCGTTTTAATTTCCATACTATCGATAATCGTGTATCGAATATATTTGGCTCGAATCTTAAAATCGCGTTTCAATACCAATAGTTTATCATTCGCTTATGTTTACGCTTAACTATGTTTTGTGAATACTTTTTGATTTTTATTCAAATTTATTCATACATATTTAGAATATGATATAGATATTGTCAGTTTTAAAAAATCACTCGTTATTTTGAATATATAATATGCTTATTGGGATTTGGGTTTAGTCCTGGCGAGAGGAACCGAAGCGTTTTTTCGTTGTGCAGCCGCTGACCTATTTTTTGCTTGCGCACCAGACTTGCCAGCTCTACCCTGAGTAGCAGATGCACCGCGTCTTCTGGCCGCTGCCCCTCGTCTTCTCTGAGCACTGGCTGGCGCTGCTGTTGATCCTGGATTTAAATAATAAAATTATTTAAAAAATAAATAACAAATCAATTAAATGGGTATGAATACCTCCATCTCCACCACAGTTTTGGTCGTCAACGAATCGCTTCTCCAACATATGCGCTTTATGTAACATAACTGTTTCGCTCAGTTCATTAGATAGTTGTTTGTCAATCGATCTTTTCATCCCAATTTTATTTAAAAAGCTCGCGAAACAATAAGACGAGCAAATCATAAGAATAACTGATAGCAGAATTAATTTCATGATTATTATTATTTTTCTTGCGAAGTATTTATTAATTCCGCTAACGTTATAGTATTTGGATATGACATTGTACTGTAACGTTCTCAGTATTTATACCCAAATCAAATGTTGTCTCAGCTTATAGAGATTTTGTTTAAAAACATTTATTGTTTTTTAAATAATTATAAATTTTCACATAATGAACAATAATTACTTTTTAATGACAAATATGGCAAATAAATTTCACAAAATTCTAGATGTTTTTAGCTCATTTTTGCATACAAAAGTCAAGCTTATGTATTTGACCACGTCTGTCCGTACGTTTACAGTCTAATATTAATAAAGGGATTTTGCATTTTCTTATATTAATATAGGGATTTCTCTACATGCCATCCAGTGTTTAAAATCTATTAGAATTGTTACGTAAATAGCATTAAACTATGAAAAGTGAACTCTTAAGAATGTATCGTTCTTGTTTATATATATTTTTAGTCTCCTTTTTGCTAGAGAAGTCGAGCACTGTACAACATTTGACATTGTCTATCTGGCTGGCTGTTCGTTCGTTAGCAGTAGACTTAAACTATAGTAGAATTTAACTTGGATTTGAATGAAAAATACATTTTTGAACCAATTTCGACAGCAAAGTAATCTTACTATGAATGTGTTGTAACTTTAATATTATTAACGATTTATAATTATTTGAAATTTGTATTAAAAAATGTGACTAAACTCACTAAGCTTATATTTATACTAAAACCTTATGTCGTATAAATTTTCTGATAATAATTGCAACATTAATTTAGACATGAGTGACCCCATGTTACTTAGATACCTCTTATAAAACTTATGAGATTCAATATAATAGATATCTGGCCCAAAACTTTTAATTCTAGTAGTATTTTCATCCCTATTTAATCATTAGATAATAAGTATTGGTAGTTTAATTAATGAAACAATTATGTTTTATTTCTATATAAATATGTTAACACAAAAACCATTAATTCTTTGCACGTAATTAAAGTTAAATATTAATGAAACGGGAAAGTTTATTTACAAAAATTAAAAAACCGATTTAAATCGTCTTATTGTTTATTCAATTGAAAGAAAATAATGAACAAAATTCGATAAATTAAAACTTATTATCAAATATCATTATTATCAAACTTATCATTTATTTGCATAAAGTTTCAAACACATTCTAAATCTAATATAGAAATTAAAAGAAATTTTAAAATAATTCAAAATTTTTAATCAAAAACGTAAAAGTTCTATCCAAAATATACAAGCAATTTGACAGATCAGAAGTACACTTCAGTTAACAATATTTTAAAAATTAACCTAAAACATACGCTTTTGTTATAAAATGTAATTGTTTGGCTACATAAAACCAAACTCCATGGAGTTGCTGGAAAGATATTATTTTATTTCTTTTAAAATTTATTATATCATAAATATCATTTTAATTTTTACAATTTGGTACTTTTAAACTGATAAAATTTTGATTTTATGTATAAATTAGACGAATTCTAAATTCTAACCAATACAATGTAAGCTTACAGTAAATTTGAATAAAATCAAATCTCGTATTATCATTATTCATATTTTGTAAAATTAATTCTCGGTACAGATCGTAATATCTAGTCCTGAAATCAATTTGAATTAGAGATAATTAAATTAAATCAGGTAAATTCCGTGTCAAAACTGACAGTTTGGCCCCTCTACTGATATCACTATTAGATTTTTAATTTAAAAGTCTATCGACAGATTTTGTTTAAGTTTCTTTATTTTATCATTTAGTACCTGTAATTATGCGTTAAAAAGTTTATTGTTTAATTAGTTGTGCAAATAAATAATATAATAGATTGGAAAGCTTTGATAAATATCTAAACTAACGGTTTTTAAAACAATGAATTCCTTAAAAATTTAAGTTTTGTAAATTTATAAAATAATTTTATTATGAAATCATTATTAATTAAATGCTTAAAATTTGTATTTATCGTCAAAATTTTTATATTAATTAGTTCAGACAATAGTTGCAAATGTATTTCAGTAAATACTAATTATCAGAATCACTCAAATGATTACGAGAGTAATACTAGAATTATAAAAAACCTATCCAACGAAACAATTAGTAAGCAGCACTTATTTGGTTGGCTAAGACGTAGATGTCCTGTTGTGGTTGTTGTTCGCAGAAGAAGAAGGAGACGCACAACACTACCGAATATACAAACTATTCAACCGACAAGTAATTTATAATTATATTTTAGACAAATTCGTATAAATATGCGTATATTTTTAGGCACATCAGTGTTTTCTACAGCAGGCGCTGCTCCGAGGAGACGAAAAATTAACTTAAAACGTATTAGCAATAGGAAAATTGGGAACTCAAAACAAAAACCACAATCTGTTAGTAGAAACAATAAACTAAAACTGGTTCAAATGAAGCGTTCAAAGAAAATTACAGAAAATCGAAGTAACGATAAAAGTTTGAATAAAACATTAAATAACGGAAAAGTTTTAAAAACTTTGAAATCTTAAACTTGGTTGTATTAACGCTAATTTTATCTAATTTTTAATTATTTTATTTTTAAACAGATAAAGAAATACTTTTTTTTTGCGAAAATGCCGCATACAGTATTTTAAACTATTGATAAACTACTTCAAAATACTTGAGTTAATCAATTACATGTTGATTTTCTAAATCTTCCGTTTGCTTTTGAAACTAAATATTATGTTAGAAAATTCTAATTCGTTTCTATTTCTATACGATTCTAATAATAAACTGATATAAATGTTATAATCAACTCTGAAAAACTAATCAAACATATTCTCTTCTATCCATGGAGTTAATGTATTCAAAGTCAGTTTCCATAGTATGTCCTGATCGGCTTCGTTTCGTGATGCGTAAGAAGAAGTAGCCATACGGCTGTCTTCTAAGTATTTCCCATTTAATCCTTTCAATTCAGATGATAGTGTACCGTACAATACAGTTTCTGCTCCTTCTTTTGGTGTCTGTCAATCATAATAACTCAATTAACTTTTAAATAAATAAAACAAATTATAAATATTATAAGCTGCAATAATATGCCCACAACATTAAAAAATACAATCAAATAAGTGATTGAACTAAACATACCCTATAAGTTAATATACTTTCCATTTGAGGGAAAAGTTTGAGAAAATCAACATTTGAATATAGATCAGTGCTCGACATTCCCGGATGCAGAGCGTAAACTTTTACAAATCGAGACCAATCGGTCTTGATTTGTAGCGAACGCGTCAGTTTATAAGCGAACAATAATTGAGCCAATTTTGATTGGGAATACGCATACGATGGGGAGTAAAGTTTTTTTCCATTTAAATCATTAAATCTCATTTTCGCGGCGAAATGTGCGCACGAAGAAACCAAAACTATTCTGGATTCAGTGTTAGTCTGTTTACCGGTTTCCAATAAATTTGAGAGAAGATTGAACACAAGCACGCAATGACTGAGATAATTGATTGCGTAATGCGATTCGAAGCCTTGTTCCGATCGTTTGTATGGCACTAACATTACTCCCGCGTTAGCTATCAAATAATTGAGCGGTAGTTTTGTTTGATTAAATCGATTAATAAATTCCATAACAGACTCCATTGAAAGTAAGTTTAAATGCCATATTTCTAGCTTTCCTTTTGAGCTGTTCGGTATGTCTGCCATTATTTTCTTATATCTGCTATCAATTTCGCTCTGATTACTAGACGATGTGCCAGTGATTACGTGACAATTCTTTCTCAGTAATGCTTTCACAACTTCAGCGCCTATTCCTCGAGTTCCACCAGTAATTACACACACTTTTCCCTCGATTGACTGCGGCAAGTCTGGGTCGTCTTCTTTTAATATTCTCATATTTCCTAGATTATTATTTTTCCTATTATACTCTCGTAGAAAATAAGGCACACACACGCCAAATAGCTGTACTTGGCTCCAAAAATCAAATACTGACGCCATAGAGAACACCATTTTAATCAAATTTTTTATTATAAAAAATTATATATTTTTTGCGCCAATTATAAGCTTTTAAGTGGTAAGTATTAGTATCAAATTTTGTTTCCAATACTAATAAAATTTTCATTTTTATACAATCATTTGTGTTAACTATAACGGATGCGATCAATAATAAATAAACTAAAATAAAGGTGAAACACGAGTTGAGCTCGTTTTACTTTCTACTTTATTTGTGGTAAATATAAATATTAAATAAATCTACTTTTATCTCTGTCTCATTCACTCAATCTTTTCTTTTTCTTTTTTTCTACTATGTATTTACGTCTAACGATAAGTTCTACTGTTGGTAGTTTCAAACTGTGGTTTTTTGTTGAAAATTAAATGATATTATTGTTTGCCTTTTATTAATTGATTCGAAACTATTTTATTTGTTTTAAAGCATTAATTATTTAAAATAATATATAACACGATAAAATAATAGGTATTTAGAATAATAGAAAAAATTAAATTTCAATAGTTTAAATATTTATATGTATGTTATATAAATATTTTTATGCAAACTATTTTTATTGCAAATAAGAAAGTAGTGTAAATACTTTAAATAAAATATGCGGCTGTACTTTAGTTTATTGAAAAAAACTAATTTAAAAAATTTATTTATCTTTAAACTATTTTTACTTTGCTTAATCTAGTGTGTAATAGAAAAAACTTTTATAAATATGGAATAACGCAATCCGTTTAAAAATAAGGTACAAATTTTTAAATTTGCAAAAATTTTTAGTCTTTAACAAGTTTATAATAACTTTTGTTAAAGCAAATACACTAAATCGGTAAAAGTTTTATATTTTAAATTATTTTATATTATACAAAGGAGTAATGATCTTGTGATGAAGTTTGAAACATAATCGATTTAATATATGTATCTTTTATTGTTCAACTTTAACAAAGTCTTTGTATTCAGATTAGGATCTAGATATTAAACTTCTATAATTCTTAAATCAAAAGCTCGATGGTTATTAATAAAACTAATTTAATGAAGAAGATGATAGTAAATTATTTTTTTGTAAATCTGACAAATAGCATTAGTCCCTGGTAAGGGTACCGTAAATGGTAGTGGGTTATAGCATCTGACTCTCTAGAGTTCTAGTGAATTTCTAAAATGTTATCATGCCCTCGATGAGGGTTCTGTTTTTAACCACGAAACCTCTTTTTATTTATAGGTGTATGAGAACAGAGAGTAAGTTGGATTCAGCCATATTTCTATTAATCATTTTTCTAACTGGTAATCTTTCTTGTAAAGCTTTAACAACTACTTGTATAATATGTTAACATCAAACTTAATTAAAGTATCTTAAACAAGCTAAACAAAAATAGAAATGTTGAAATTTTGGCAAATTTCATAGTCAAAACGTAATATCTCCTTAAACAAAATAAAGATTTAACAAAATAAGATTTAAGTTCCAGGAAAAACAGAGTTTGATATTTGGCACGTAGTTTTAGGAAACCAATATAACTTCATAAAAGTAATTCATTGGATATTATATAAGAAAAAAATTTAATAAATATTTTGCGTCACAAAATGTTCGTAAATTTTTTACTGCTTCGTACGACATTGGAGTTTTAAACGAATAAATAAATTAAATAAATTCGCGCAAAGCTTTACACATTTTTGAATCAAGGCATACATGAATATTATCAGCCAAATTTAAATCTAATTTATGCCACAAAAATGAAGTCAGTAAAAGTTTCCAATTGAGATCTGCAATGAAACCGTAAGCATTGCATAAATGACTGGTTGAACGCGTACATTCTGATTATTAATAACTTAATTATAAATTCAATGAACGTCCAGTAACTTATCATTTAATTTGTTGTTGTTAACCTTGGATATAAGTTTTAGCAAAAAAGTTTGTTTTACTAAGTGCCTAACGACTAAGATCATGGAATCACGTCTGAAATGTGTTCACGTGTTCATCATGAGAACAGTTAGTTACAAACAGCTAACAAATTCTATTAACTTTAAATAATTTTTTCCTATAGATTTTTTAAAAATCAGGTTTTTGTTACGTTTTACGTCTTAAAAGCTGAAACCATTTTGAAATTCACTTCATATTAGAATAAGCAACCATTCAGTTACAAATTTGCTATCTGTTGTGTGAAACAAAATACTTAACAATTAGTTATTACTTTACATAAATTTTATCTGTGTTTGATTATGTTTTTTGGATCGAATGTGTACTGAAGACAAACAAAACTTTATATATTTCCAATCACTATTTGTCACTATAGATAATTTAGAGTCAACACTCGGAAGTCGATTAGGAAACTGTGGCAACATTTTGGAACTTAAAGTACTCACGCAAATACATCACGTTCATTGAAATCCAATTCAATCGCAGCCAACAAAGCATTGCCTAAACTCTCATTTATTAAAAAAAAGTATTGTTATTTTTATCGAATTGATATTTAGTACGTATAATCAGTGATGGCCACGTTCGGCGCTCACGCTCGCGCTCGGCCAAAAAATGACGCTCAACGCTCACCCTCACGCTCGGCAAAATGTAAACGCTCGCCGCTCACTTTTGAGACGCGCTCGAGCGCCGAGCGTAAACCGAGCGT
>JAQIXJ010004048.1:0-11490 GCA_034700185.1 Phthiracarus laevigatus | reverse complement strand
TTATGTTGGAATGTGAAACAAATTTTCTGCATTCCCACATTCTCACAATTTAAATTTTTGATGTTCACTTGTTTCTTTAGAAGACCATTGCCATTATTAACTAACCATACATCTGGAAAATCTTCAAATGATAATAAGTTTTCACTTTTTTTAGTTGATAGTTAAAGATAACTGTATCCGTTTCAACAGGAAATGGTTGACTATTAACTGATACTATTTGGTATAAGTTTTGTTGCATTGGTCGTTTTAGTGGAGTTCTTAAATGTTTGCGTAAATCTCAATTTCGTTTATTGAGACTGTAGGATGCTAACGGGAGCAAATAATACAGATGAACTAGTTCTTTAGGTATCGCTAACTAGTAAAGATTCGAAATTTTTGATTGAATGCTGTCCAGTACTTTGATTATTTGACTTTGTTTGATAAGTCTTGGTGATAAGAATCCTCGTCGTAATTCAGACATAATAAGTATCCATTCCTGTATTAGGTCCATTATAAGTGTCAACTTATTTTAAGCAGAGTCTAACTTTAATGAGTAGACTTGTTGTATAGCTGAGATTCTTGTCTGAAACCTAATGTTGTTGTCTAGATACTCGACGGTATCTTTAAAGAATCTTTCTTTTTCTTGGATGAGTTTTACTAAAGTGTTTACCGTTGCGCCTATTTTAGTATTAAATTGTTGAAACTGTAGATCTACTGACTTTGTTGAACTGATCATCGTCTCTTGTAATTGTAATCTTTTAATGTGAGTTCGCAAGTTCGAATTCGAGATCATCTATCTTCTGCTCCAATTGTTTCTTTCCGTGTATTCCAGTGACCCAACCTGATGTTCCTCCTGCTATAATGCTACCTATCAGTGCTATAGCGAGTATTGTTACAACTTCTCTTGACCTTCGAATTCTCTCCAATGTAAAAGTTTTCAATCGCGTCTTTCGTTATAATGTCGGTCATATTTTTGATTGAATTGAAATAAGCTTCAAACTGTTTACAAGGTTTTGAGAATACTTCATCATAAATCATGGCTTTTATTTTTGTTGCGCTAATCTCTGGTGTTATTATTTGCTTGTTTTCTATTTCTTGAAAACATAAGTGCAATTGAAAAGACTGAACTCGGTTGTTGGTTGAAGTAAGTCTTTAAATGGTAGTTTGATGAGGAAGAAATTATCCCAGTAGTCTTCAAAGATTATTGCTTGGCCCAGAAATTCAAAACTCAAGCCGTGTGTTCCAGCGTTTAATAAAAACGTTGGATCGTTGAAGTGATTAATAATTTCTGGTTCAGCTGATTATCCTTTTGTGGTTGACTCTGTTGTAGTTTCTGATTCGTTTTCGCTCGTGGTAGAAGTTGTGGTTGTTGTCGTTGCTGTAGGCGATGGTGACAACCATTCTCTATCTTCTAATAGTTCCCCATTCGATTCCATTCTTTGCAAAATTTCAACTTTCCTGAGTTTATTAATTAACAGCGAGTTGTTATAACTTGGGATTGTCCAAACTTTCCAAGTTCTTAACTCATTAACACTGAGTATTTGTGAGATAATTAACGATATTAAAAGTAATTTGTTTAACATTTTGAAAAGAGCTTTTCGTTCTTTTAGTTGAAACTCATCGTTTAACAACTGAATTAGTTTAAGTTAGTACTGATCATTCAATGCAATATTTGGTGAGAAATAACAGATTAAATTATTAAATGATAAAAAAAATATAATTTCAGGTTTCTATGTTTACAACTGATTGATTAATACATTAATATTTCATTATCTATATCACTTTTAACTTTATCTCGTATCCATTGGAAACTACCTTTTTGTTTCTTAATTTTGCCTTTGATATAATTGATATATATTCTCAAAGTGTATCTGCTATTTAGAACTGTGTCGTGTCCCTGATTAACGCTCTTGTTGGCAAACTCTTGAATTCATTTATTGTAGATGGCGTTAGTGGTGTCTGGTAATTTGATAGAATGTCCCTGTTCATCCTTTATCAGCGATGAGATATCGATTTTGTATTCATCTGAAAAATCGATGTCAAGACACCTAAGATCTCCGTTCAGGCCCATGTCTACAACTTTTCGATTTTTCAAATATTCAGAAAAACGTTTTTGTACTGATTCTCGTTCTAAACAATCTTCGCTAACGTCTACTGCATGTAGACCAGATCAGAGTAGCATAGTTAGAGCAATCTTCAGGTTTACACATAATCTTAAGTGAGAAAACGAGCCATTAAGCATTTCTTTTGTTTTTTGCTATCCACGCTGATAACGCTTTCTTGTCTTTGCTTAGAACACTTTCTATGTCTATAGCCATTGGAGTATTTACGTAGATGTCAGCCATGAAGTTGTCAATGTGTATTCTTTTCCTATGGGCTTGAAACACACGCGTAAGTAATTTTTTGTTCCTTAGTTTTCGATCGCTTTTTGCTTTTTTCTCTTTCTGTTTTTTGTCGGGATTAAACCAGCAAACTCTAGCGTTATGACCCTTCCTGTTATAGACTGCACATCGTCGGCAACTTTGCGGATGGTGGTTAGCCCGATGCTTGTTACGAAAGCATACGTGGCATATTATTGGTGCTCCATATCGATCCAATTTGTAATAACAGATCTTGTCGCTATGAACCTCTCAGGTTAAACGCTTACAGTGCCTTACAGTTTCGTTTGATTTCGTTTTTGATCTCATTTTGTTACTCTGATTCGTTTACGCTCTTTATGTTTTGAACATGGATATCGCGTTTTTGAATATTTATTTCTGAGTCGTAGGATTCCACATAAATTATCGAGTGATCAGTTTCGGTTTTAAAACGTTGATGCTTGTGGTTTATAAGTGGGGCAGTCATCGAGGTTTGGTTTAGGAGAATGCGATTCAGTTTGTTGTCGTTCACGTAGCATTCTTTCCACGGTATCATTGATACATTGAAAGATTGTTTCGATAGATAGGTTTACGTAGCAGTCGCCTCTTCATCAATATTGAGTTCTTGTGTTGAGCTATCGTCACTAACGTTGATTAGCTGGGGTTTGAATGCCATGTATCTGGCTGGTTGTGTTTTGTTTCTGATAGGGGAGAAATCAAAGTTTTATTTCTTTTAATTTCTAATAAATGAAAACAATTGAGTAATAATTTTAAAAATAATTTTTATTTTTAATCGTAAGTTAATATTCGTATGTTTTGATGAGTCTGCTTGCAGTTAACTTTTCTTGCCCGTATCAGCCCATCCTTGTCCTGTGATGTTTTACTCTGGGATGTTGTGTCGAGCGTAAAATTCGGCTTTGCCAGTTATACAGATGGTCTGCTTTTCTTGTTTGAAAGTAAATTTGTTGGTGTTGAGGCCATAAGCTTTAGTGATTAAAAATGCCACTCTGCGCGGTTTTACTTCGTAACTAATAGCGTACGTAGCTCTGCGAGATCGACTGTTGCCTTCTGCCAGACACCGTTAACCAAAATTCTTTTTTCGCCATGTGAAAAGTTTGTAATTGGGGCTGGAGTTGTCTCTACGCTTTTTGGCGGCTGCTCAAAGTCGAGGGAAGCTAAACCAAACGGATCAGTATTCTCTAACATTCGCTAATTGACCGGTAGCTGCAGATCGTTTGACTTGTCGGCCATCCTTAATCCAAAATAATACTTTAGTTGTTGGTGTCGGAAGCGTAAACTTTAACGAGTTCCCATTTTATTTCGTGCATTCACTCGTTTAGATTTTTCGTGGAAAAGCTGGGTCGGAGCTCCGGCTAGATCTACGACACCGGTCTGTCCTGAGTGGTCTGAGACTCACAGGCTGTCTGTCTGTCAGTGCCTGTGAGGCCGCACGGTCTCTCTAATCGAGAGACCTAAAGGGCCGTAGCCCTACTTTCTCCGCGAGCCTTTGGGTAGTGTGCTTAACCGGCACACCACCGCTCGCCCGTACCTATTCGGCACTACTACTTATGAAATAAACGAACAAATAGGCACACTTACTTAGTAATATTTTATTTCAAATAAATTGACTAATCGTTAATTATAAAATTAAATTACAATGGAAGAGTTAGATCTTATATATGGTAAGCCTGGAAGGCTAACAATATGAACCTCACCTCATTCTTTTATCATTCGCTTACTTTTCATTGTCTTAATACATTTCATAACATCATAACATCCATTATATTATTGTAATTATCATTTATCATAACATTTTTTTAATAGTTTCTAATAAATTACATTATCATTATCTTCTAAAATACATTTATCATTATCAACATATTTATTTATTCTCATTAAATCATTAAAAACTTATTTCATAATCCGTTCATAATCCGTTTTGTAAATATCATAACACACACATCATAATTGTTTATATCATTATACAATTCATACATTTTAAATATTCATATGACACTGGTAAGTGTATTGTTTTCATTTACAATTTTTTAGTTACATAAATCTATTTTCTCGAGATGAAAGTGCAACCGATCGCAACGAAAACAAATATAAGACTGATTATTAGATCAAATAAAAACCGACAAAACTTATTAATGGTTTTAAAACTTTAAACTTATTGTTATTTGACTTTTTGTCAACACATTGTTGTTTCAAACATCCACATATGATTCATTAAAACTTTGTTAGTCATTTAAATAATGAATATTTAGGGTTACTATGAGTCAAAACTGTGTTAAACGTTCCTTATTGTTATAAATGTAGAGTTTTGGACAACTGTCTTTCTGTTATTGGTCCAGAACTCTAAGTCGTTTTTGAAAAAACAGTTTTTTATATAAACGCATAAATTATTCATGGTATGGAAATGGTGGTTCCATCTATTTTCAATGATAGATGTTAATTTGTGCTTTTAGCACGAATGACATTAAATTTAAAGGCCTATTCTTATGTCTGGGGATTAGTATAGTATCATGTGCAGCAGGCAATGTAAAATAGACTCCGGGTTTCTAGTCCTAATCGTTCCTTCCTTCCTTTTATTAAAGTCAAACATCAATAGTGAACGTTGTTTTCAACTCTGTTGTCGTAAAAAAGAGATCTAGTTTAATTTAGAATATACAGCGCACCATTTAGCGTATTAACTGTTGTCGAAGTTGTTTGTTGAAGATATTATAAATCCTTGAAAGATTAACAGCCGATTTGTTAATGTTTCTACTAACAATAAGTATTCTGAGGCCATATAGTTGATTTCTTTTAAGATATCGAGATGATGTTTTACGAAGGATTGAACGTTTTGATAACTTAACTTCGTACTATCTACTGTTCTATTGGTTAGGAGTTGCAATTTGAAGTTCGATGCAACAGTTCATAATCTCTCAACTTCGTTTTCAAACAATAAAAAAATTGGAGTTTCCTTCGGTTGAATAAATGAACTAACGATAAAAAGGCCACTGGACATACGAGCGCGACTTAACGCGGCGTATACTTCCGATCGTAGCAGTCTTGAACTAAGACTAGCAACTACATTATCATAGCATTTACCTTGACTTTTCGCATAAGTTATTGCCTAAGCTGCAACTATGGGAAATTGTGTGCGTCGAACTTAAACATTCAGATTACGCATCGGAGCGATATGATGAGAAATCTTTTCTATTTGTGTCAATGTTTGAGGATATTCATTTCTTTTGATCGAATAGGCATATTGTTGACGATTATTAAGTCCAACTAGATCGCACAAAAATACTATCCATATTTTTTCGGTTTTCCGCATAACGTTTTGTTTTTTTGTAAATCAACATTCGTGCCATTCACTAGTCCGTCTTCAATGTCAATGTTGTTCGTTATCATATACAGAGCCTCTTATTTCAGCACAAGTCTTGCTGGTAAACCATACGTTATGATACTCGGACTCTGAAACAGGTTTTATTGCGTGATTTTTAATTTCTCTTCTAACGTCCTCTTCAGTGGTATCTTCTGCAATGTTTATGAATTCCGGATTTTTGTTTCGATTTAACGCCGAATTTTTGTATTCATCGACTTCGGCAATCGTTCTGTACAAACGTAAAGCTTCGTTATTTGGGTTAAGCTTATTCCGTATAGTTTCTCGACTTAAATAAATCGATATTTTGTTGTTTTACAGCTTTCTGTCTGTAAGTTGTTAAAAGCTAATGCGAATAGTTTGTCTTCTATTTTGCGCATGATTTCAGATAGTTTATATGCAGTACATAAATTCTCAAAAGACGCCATACTTACTCATATAGTTTACTTGGAAAACAAATCAATACTTAACTGGTTTACCCTTTATGTCGGTTATTTCCAAAATCATTTGTAACGATATACGTGTCGAAAATGTAAAGTCTAAAGAAAGCAAAGCCAGCAAACTTACTGTTTAATAATGGACTTTAAATCCTAGCTCCATCCCATAGTTCTCTTAATCTATATAAATGCGGTTTATCTAAGTTCATCTTTTCGATAATAGTTCCCCAAAAGTGATTACTTGAGAACCTTTCTATGTTTGAGTGTTTCTATGTCCTTTTTTACGAATGGGATTATGAGCAATTTGTAGAAAGTTTTCACATGCATAATGAAAGACCTTCAATAACCAGTTCCATAAAAAATCCAAATTCTTAGAAACTAGAACATTAGAAATAGCGTTAAGTTATTGTTTGTTTACAATTTTGTCAGGTACTCATGCATTTAAAGTTGAATACGAGTATAATAAACTGTATTATGAGTAAACTTTCAAAAAATTAATTTTGATTTTACTTGTTGGATTCTTGTGAGTCTGAGCTTGAATCTTGTCAATTAATTTTAAGTAAACTCAAAATTAATTTTTTGAAAATTTTATCTTAATACAGTTTATCATACTCGTCTTGACCTTAAAATTCATGAATTCCAGAAAACTTTGATAACAAGCAATAATTTGTTGATATTTCTAATGCTCTAGTTTCTAAGATTTTGCATTCATCATTGGAACTGGTTGTAAAATGTCTTCCATCATGCCGGTTCAAACGTCCTACAAACTCTTTTTTATCACAATAGTCTTGTTAAATTTCAAACATAATTGTTCAAAATCATTTGTAATGTTCATTAGCTATACTTGTAATGTAAATACTCCCAAGAAACAACGCCAAAATACTTATTACTTTTGATTTGTTGTACCATTTTGTTCAACCAAAAAACTAGAGATGTTTTAACCTTAATTAACAACTATATTCGTAGGTCGCTATTTTATTCATTAGATGGTAACGTTGAATTGCCAATAAGTTTTTGAAGCACAATTGAACAAATGAAACTTTGATTGACTTGTAATGTTTGGAGTTTAATCATAGTTTATTTAGTATACTATCACTGATTCAGTCATAATGTCCGACTTTATAGGGTTGGGTTCAGTTAGTACATGGTCACTTAAGCAGTCATACTATCTGACTTCTATAGACTGGTAGGAGAGTATAAAGGGATGAAATAAAAAATCGGGAAAATACTTCGTGTCATAGCGATTATGAAAATCATATACAGACGCAATCTATGAATTATTGTTAAAGTATAGTCAATATTAAACATAGCTAATTTTAAATTATAATATTTTTGAATAACTGTATTTATCTGTTAAATATATGTTGCGTTTTAACTCTTGGTCTTACAATGATTGTACTCTGAAAGACCAAATATGGACGATGGCATTGATTTTAAGACCCTTATTATAGTTGACCAAAATAAAGAAACATTTAACAAAACAACCAATATGTCAGTGATTTGCTGTCCAAGTAACAATATTATATGTCTCTTTAACTCAATTTGATTTCTTTATATACTTTAGCTATGTGTAATTCAAGAAATATTTAAAATGTAAGATGATGATTGAAATTTATGTAAAATCGTTATAAATAAAGATATGATTTAGTGATTAAATATAATTCAGTCTATTAGCATATTCTGTACCCTATCATAATATAAAATTACCTGTGGCATAGATTCACAACCAATGTATAGGGTTAATAAATTACAGATTAACTTACAAAAATATTATTTTACAAAATTATAATAGTAAAAGTTGTTGTAAATTTTGTATATTATATTTAGCATACAGATCAAAAGGTCTTCCAAAAAAAAGATTTTTGAGTTAATTTACAAATAGAAAAACTTGTTTAATTTCTTTTTAAAAAATTATTTAACTTCACAACAACTTTTATATGGAAATATAATAATGTAGTAAAATATTTATTTATAAATTGATAGGCTGACTGACTGACAGGCTTAAAAACAATTTTACGGATTGATGGACTTATAGAAAGACAAACAGACTAAAATGTAGTTTGAATTATTAAAAATTTAACTTAGTCGAACATTTATTTGTTAACACTCTTTGTTGATTTTGGTCGTGTATGCAATACATAGATGGCATAGCAAACCTCTATTGACATATAAATTTTCATTCAATAACCATTACATGTTTTGTAATTTTGTCAATACGAATTTGATCATAAAATTCGAAATCTATAATTTATTTTATAAAAGAGGCTTTCATCACTTATAAGTCTCAACAAAAGGATTAAAAATTGAAATATTTAATATCAATAATACCGTATTATAAGTATGGCAAATATATTGGTAATGACTATACTTAAGTGACAATTAATTTAACCAAAAAATTTTTTTTCATATTCGAATTAAACATACTTCCTATTTAATTAACTTTTTAGCCGTAGCCAAATAATCTATTTATAATTTTTCATAATTGTTTTTTTCTTATATCAGCTCATATATCGGTTTCTCTTACATTTATTTCCATCGTTTAATTTGTTTTTTACACTTCTCTTACATTTTGTTTAATAACCTGTGTTCGTCACGGACACGACATTTTCGGGCAGACAAGTTTTTTTATTGGTGTCATCACTACGTGATCCCTGATTGATGAAATTGGTTTTACAACATGTTTGCCTTCCCTCCCATTCTCCAATAGTTTTTATCTCTCTTTATTTCTTTTTTCCCATGTCATGCCATACGTATGGCAATATATACCGAATAAGTCTACTTATTTTTTTATGTTATGTTATTATTATTTTTATTTCTTGTACTCTTTTTGCTGTATTCGTTGTAACGCTAAATGAAAAATAGTTTTCGGCCCTTAAAACGTTTCGTTATAATAAAGATTTTTTTCGAATAAAAAGATGAAAGAGAGGCGGAAAAAAGAACGAAATTGGGTGGAAAACAGCGAACAAAGAAAATAATTACCAAACTTTTGTTTAGTTTTTAATCAAACCAAAAAATAATAAATCTTCTGAGAAATATAAATAGCAATAAAACTCATAATTTGCTTTTTAGTATTTTCTCAATGATTATTACGCTTTACACCAGAGAAGAATTGATTTTTAAAGCGGATTTATTAATTTTTTTCCCATTTCAGTTTCAGTTTTACTACTGTTTGGCAGCTGACATAAGTTTCGGTCATTGATCTCTCTCTCTGTATATGTTGGTGTGATTGATAGCATCCACTGTCACTGTGATATATCCGAACGTTTAACCATTTTAACCATTTGTTAGCGTATAAATTAAAGACTAATCATTATTTGTCGAAGATTGTGTTTTAAGTCAATTTGATAAATTTTTACTGTTTCTGTGGATTGACAGAAAAAATTCACAATTTTTCCGGTACAATGGATTTCTCCAAATGCGATCATAAATAATACACTATATTTCTCTTGTTAAGAATAACTATATTAATTTATATGAAACACCATACATAAGAGGGAAATATTTATCCCCTAATTATTCGCATATTTAATGCTATCGAACATAAGTGAAATAGTATTTTAATGTTTTTTATTGTCAACGGTCAACATATTTATTATGGATTTGTTTTCCTTTATTTACAACACTACATTATATTAAATTATATTATCATATAGATTTGCATATTATTATAATTAATATAACTGTAATGTCAATTCTCAAACTTATTCTGAATAATTCACCCAAACTAATTTTTCAACAAATTAACGCAGAAATTTTATTATCTAAAACGGCCCCATTCAACAACCTTTCGTGGCGATCCTTTTAAAATATAAACAATATTTGTGCCGAAAAATTAGAATCCGAAAATGTTTTTATTATTTTTCCGCCTGCATATAACATCATCACGAGTAAAAACTACTTAATTGCATCTTATATTAAATAAGCGTAATTCGATCCACAGTCATACCAAAACTATACGAATCCCAACTAAAATCAATAAAAACCAGTTGGTCTTAATTCATAAGTAAATAGTGATTCATTAAATGTGTTGACAAAACTGTAGGGTAAAGTGAACTTTTCCTCTCATTTTATTTATTAAACATCGCTATATATATCAATCGCAATGTTATCATTTCTTAGATATATATCTGCGTTATCTAACGTTATGGGGCTATGATGCGTTTGGAAGTCAAGGACAGTGTAGCTGTTGTTAGATTATTTGCTCTTTTAATCGAAATGTTTATATCAACCGCTGATTGATATAGTGGTATAGCAAACGAATTTGATCGTTACTCTTTCCGAATTATAATGATTAAAATATACAGTAAGCCTATTTGTATCAGTATTATTATTTTCATTTAGTGTTCAATTCTATCACCAATGAAATGAAAAAATTTTCTTCGTTAATAAAATTATGTTTAAAGCATAAAATATATAAATTAGTATCTATAGTCACTATATAAATCAGAAGCTATTTGAATTTGGCGTTAGAGTTCATTAAAAGTTATACAGAAACTTTTCTTCTGACACTTCAGTAATTACTCGTATATACAGGGAACAAATGATAAGTTATGATTGTAAACAGAGATCCGATAGCGAAAACTGAGATGAGAAGGAGTGGGAGGGAGAGTGAGTGAGTGAGAGAGAGAGAGACGAATCGATGCATGGATATATATAATTAGGATTTGAATAACCATTAATAATTTATCCTAATATGCCATTATTACTGCATATCATTTTCCAATTTTTTCTTGAATTTAAATTTACAGTGTTTGCCGCGCTATTCATTACATATTCGCAAAGCTTTGTAGTATTAACTCATTTCAACGGGCGATGAAGTTGAGTGAAATTATATATGAAAAATAGTTGGCAATCATGAGTACTAAAAATGCTAGTAAATCGTTTTTTCCTCTCATCTGTGTTTTATTAAATAAATCATCTCCAATTCATCTAAATTATTAAATCTGACACATTCTGGTTCTAGATTTGCAACTTTGAATTGACAGAATAAAAAGAATTTTTTCTTAAATTCATCTCTCAAAACATTAATTAATAAACCAAAAAAAAGAGAGACGTTTTTTAAATAGAAAAAACATAACAAACGGCTCCTT
The DNA here is from genome assembly GCA_034700185.1 of Phthiracarus laevigatus. Classification (NCBI taxonomy): domain Eukaryota; kingdom Metazoa; phylum Arthropoda; class Arachnida; order Sarcoptiformes; family Phthiracaridae; genus Phthiracarus; species Phthiracarus laevigatus. Next base: position 254 of record JAQIXJ010004048.1, on the reverse strand, counting down.
TATTAAAAACTTAAATTTTGAATGTTCAGCGTTTGAAAAGGGAGATAGAAAAAGAAGCACTTTATTATAATAAGAATTAGACTAATCTAAACTTCTTTTGAGAAAATTCGCAAAAAAATTAGTTTTCCATGAAATATATTATATTTTCTTTTTCTTTTGTTAGTTCTATTTATACCATTAAAAGATGGGGTAAGCATTTTAATTTATGATAATAAATTGATTTGTATGCCATTCAACGCATTAATTAATATTTT
>JAQIXJ010004047.1:0-11494 GCA_034700185.1 Phthiracarus laevigatus | reverse complement strand
GCGGCAACTCGCAAACGCCTTCAGCGTCAACTCACGCATTTCAACCAAATCTTATCACACTCGATGTTCTTCTCAATTGGCATCAACTCAGACCATTTCTGGATTCTGGATCAACAATCAGCCATTTCAAAGAAAACCGGCGATCAACTAAAACTTCGATGGGACGCGATGTTATCAATTCCACTGACGCACATCGCAGGTTCCACTGCAACACTTGGATCGATCGACGTGAATATTGAAATTGCTGAACAAACGTTTCGAAGAACAGTTCACGTTTTAAAAGACATCGTGCACGACATGCTCATCGTTCTCGATCATGCGCGTAAAGCCAAACTCTCCATTAACTTGGCAAACATAGCAACAGGAGATACTATCTCATGCGCACCCGATCACAACAGCACCGTTCACAGCTCTGCTCACAGCACTGTTGACAACAACGTTCACACCACAGAACCGCTCAACACTCGAAAATTCAAATCGCACTCAAATCTGACGCCATACGTGTCGCGAACTGAGAGAGATGACAACAATCAATTGACAACTAAACTTGACACGACTCGTCATTTGTCAACAGCAGCTGGTGACTCAAAAGCAAGCTATTCAACAAACGACTTACTCACCAAGAATTTGACAACAGTGTCAACTGACAGCACAAACAAGAAGTCAGCGAAAACTTCCATTCACTCAAGGAAGTCGTCAAAAACAAAAACAGGTTTCCTCTAATTATGTGCCACATCGGCCATCAACTCAAACCAATTGGCTGGAAAGCCAGTGCTCGCCGATAGCAAGGAGATCGAAACGCTGATCAATTATTCGCTTTGGAAAAGATATCGGAGGCCTGGCAGAATCAAAATTTCAAAAACCAGTAACAACAACAGCAGCACCAAAAACAATACACCCAAACCAAGAAATGACGGGTTTTTTTCTGGTGAGGGAATTGTGCCACCAGAGGACACCTCCACGCAATCGTTTCATTTCTGAATCCATCATTTCATCACATGACCCCCCGATTGTTCTTATAAAAGTGACAACAATTCCCATTTCTCTTCCTCTCGATTCAGACTTTCAAACAATCAAACAATTAACCGTTTTGTCACTCATCTCTCGATGAGTTTCATATTTTCAAATTTAATTTTTAATAAAATAAAGTTTCATTTTGTTTTGAAATCGTCGTTTTACTCATTCACTCATTATTTTTGACTTCAAAGGTCACAAAAGGTCAAGTTTTTATATGGGGTTCCATTAACGTATTGTCAATTCTACAAATGCTTCTCGAGTTTATATAAGCCAACTGATTATTATCGAGCTGATTATTGTTTTAAATTACTATTTATAGTATTCCAACAACAAATTGTTTTAAGTTGATCAAATGCCTATGTAACAGAGATTTTAAGCAGACAGTTCGTGAAATTGCTATTAATAAAATTAGATGACAATTCGCAGGATTGAAAACATCATTTAAAAAATACTCAAGCTTGAAATATAAAAAGAAATTAAAAAATCTAAAACAAACTTGACTAAGATACCAAAATCCAATAGCTGAATTTAAAATATAGCTAATAAAGAAATAAAAAGTCAATGACTAATGCCTAAATCCATAAAACGTCTGTTTCCCTTTATTAGATAGCCAAAAATTTATTAAAAAGGCTATTTTGTGTTAGAAAAGTACAACATAAATTCAAAAATACCATAAGGAAAATTTTTTATAACTGATAACTTTGTTTTATTCACCTTTAAGTAGGCTTACATGCAACAAAACTTTTTGTTCTATATTTTAGACATAATAATTAACCATAATTAAAAAAGAAAAATCAAATAACTTTGCACTAGACAATATTAAATTATTCTTTTTTAAATAAAAACTTTTTATAAGAGTGAATCTCATTTAGACATCCCATTGCATTTTTATAAAGACAAAATGCACCTTGAGACCTATAAAAACATTATTAAAAATAAGAACGTTATTTTTCGAACTGTAAACCTTAGATTACTTTGTTACAACGAAGTTATAATAAAATAAATCTAATGATCGATTGCATTCAAAATAATCCTAACGAATATATTTTGCCATCGTTTGTAACGTGCATTTATAATATGAATTTTAAAAACGTATCCTTCAAATCTTTGCTTCTAAGTTAAAATGTATATAAAAGTTAATTCTTACTAGATTGTACGGCATAATAAAATTATAAACTTTCTGAGAATTTATTAAATATCAAGTTTAATTTAAGGAATAAATATTATAAAAGATTAATTTGCCAAAAAAACAAGAACGGCACATTCATAGATAGCTCACCTTTTAACTTAATATCGATAGAATAGGTTTAATATACCCAATTAGTATTATAATACAAACATAAAATCCAATTGTTAATATAATTCTGTGCACATACGGACGGATAGACGAACAAACAGACAGACGAACAGACGGAGGGATTGACGGACAGACAGACATGGTCAAATCCATATGCTTCACTATAATATAAAAAATTGAGCTTATAATATGTGTCATAATATCTTTTGTGTTGAGACTTCATAATGTTTTTCACGCTAAACTAATTTCAATTAAAACCAGTCTTTCATTTATTCTTTGGATAACATTTCATAGTTGATAAAATACGAATTAAAGGGATATTTATATTTCTAAATTCATAATTTAAGTTTTTTGTAATTTTAAATAGTAGATACTTAGATATGAATTTAAAAAATAAGTTTTTTTATTTTCTATTTTTTTGCATACTAAGTCAAACTCAAATATAAATAAATTAATAGCAAACTAAAGATTATGCTTTAGGATAATTAATGTTCAGAAATCCCAGTATAATTTCTTTATATACTTTTTAAAAACAAATACACTTCAGCCATTTCTAAAGATTAAATGATCTTTTTATATAACAATATTATTTGCTAGTTATTATTAGGGTTGTGAAATTTTGTTATAACAATCCACGCATATTTGTTGTTACTTTGTTATAAAACTTTTAATTATAATGATTAAACAAAATTTTTTATAACAGATAATTTATCGTTCTATCAGCTATTCATTTGAACAAATCTACATTGAAATGGACGATAGGTAATTTAAAGATCACAAACTACTTAAAGACTATCCAACTTTTGCTTCTTATGAATATTTTTCTAATCTATTTATTATTTACGCCAAAAGATTTATAATGTACATTCTTTATTTAATTGTAATACAAAAAGCGTTTACTATTTATTGATTAGTTAAATAATTTTTTTCATTTTTTTTAAAAAAGTAAGAAATATTACTTAAGTCAGTGTTTAGATTGTTTTCATTTATTCTTATTGCTTCAATCGACGAGTTATCCTCAAATCTGTTATTATAGACACATTTAGGCGCATCTCATAACGTTTGCATAAATACATTTCATAAATGTGTCATAATTTTTATAGTTAGTAAGACACGAAACACAATAGGTTGCACAGATTTTAACCATTTTTAAAATTGGCGAACTTTATTTATGATACAAATGTTTTAATGTACTTATATGCCAATAATTTATTTTTTGATTAGATTTTAGATATCAAATTTATGTTGATTTCTCCAATTATTCAATTGTTCTTGACAACTCATATGTTGTATAGAAAGCTTTATCCTATAACTATTAACTTGGGTTAAAAATGACTAAAAATAGAGCTAATTTGGTCAACACGTCTTACTAATTGTACTAAAACATGTTATGTCAAGCGCCTAATTTTATGTATAACACAATTTTGATGTTATCTCGTCGAAAGCTAAACTAATAATAAAATATAATATCCTTAAAACTCACTAAAGTACTATTTATAACAATGTTTCAAAGCACATCAAAATTTTTATAGAAAGATTAATAATTAATAGTTTTGTTTATTTAAAAATAGAAAACAATAATGTAAACCAACAATAGATTTAAAGTCAAAGTGATCGCTTACTAATGTTCATTCTTGTTTTAGTTTAATTCTTATAATTTTTTATAAGAGATTTGACTATTAAAAAATGTATTCAAAAATGTATATATTATTTACAATGAATAATGATCCAATAATAAAATTGAAAGATAAATTTTAAGTTAAAACAAAATCAAAAGAAAAGGATAATTGAAATAAAAACTTTACTTAGTTTTACAAAACAGCTAATCTTAGACTTTAATATTTCAATGTCTTCTATTTTATATAATTAAAATAATTTTAAATATTAGCAACCTTATTGAGTTATATTAAATAGTTAATATTATCCGAATAGCATTAGAATTTTGTGAATAGCTAATTAAGCTTACAAATACATTTATGAACGGTAAACTTAAAATTTTCTGCATTCATCTAACTTGTAATAAGTTTTAATATTAATCAAACGGCTGTTAACTGACCTACACTTTCATTTTTATAAAATAATTGTTCCACAATTTAATTTCTATAATTTTTTAAGATATATGTCTTTTTTATCTGACTTTGCAAAGTTGTCAGATATATGGATTTGACTATTTCCGTATGTCCGCCTGTCTGTGCGCACTTACTTAATTAAAAAAATTTTGACATTTATCTAATAAAGGGATTTTACCAACTTCTTATGTTAATAAAATGATTTTGACCTAATTCTTAAGCTAATTAAGGGATTTTGTTCTTTACTCTAAAAATGGGATTTCACAATTTTCTTTTATTAATAAAGGGAATAACCACTAGTTTCTACGCTGATACTGTAATTTTAAGGTCTAAAAGGACAAAAAATAGGTTCAAAAATACAAAACAAGCTCATAATGGGCTTTAAGTGTTCAAAAATGAACAAAATTCCGTCAAAACTGTAAAAATTTTGAGAAAAATATGCGAAATAAAACAAAAAAGGTCAAAATTAAGGTAAAACAAGAACGACACATTCATAGAGAGCTCACATTTAATAGGTATATGCAATCATATGTCACAAATTTATTAGTTTTTGAGTCAAGATGGCAAAATGACAAATAGCTTTATTATTATAAGAAACAGGAGAAATACCTTTATAGACATAAGACTGCGGACACACAGACAGACAGACAGACGGACGGACAGTGTCAAAAGCATAAGCTCTACTTTTTTATAAAAGTGAGCTAAAAATTAGTGGAATATGCCACTTATTCATGCAAAAATCTCAAAATTCTGGCTAAAAATAGCAAAAAAATTATCAAAATTATACAAAATTATGCAAAAATAACAAAATTATGCAAAAATAACAAAATTAAGATTAAAATTTGAGATGCAAATGCCGTTTTTTGCCATAAAAATAGTGATTTTCAGACTTTTTCATAAAAGTGATCTAAAAATTTGCAATAAGTGATACATTTTGCTTGAATAACCGATTTGAAAATTAGATTAAGAAAAATTTTATATTCTTTGAATAAATTAATGGATTATGGGAATCGCAACTATACCTTTTTAATAGGTTATTTACGAACCGTATACTTAAAATCTTTTAGTTACTACTAACTTATAAAAAATTAACATGTTGTTTAATTGGATAGAGATATTTAGCCACATAATAAATTTTGACGATATTTCTAAAATAATTTGACAACGACACTGTTAGAATACGAATATTTTTACAAAAGTTGCTTAAATTTAATGTATTTGGCAAAAAAATCTAAGTCATAGGATTAATTTTATGAAAGATATTGCATTGTTTTTGTTGCTGTCATATGCCACTTTAATTGTTACATTTTTTGACGAATTTTCCCTATTTAGACTATATATTGCTACAATTTTGAGATAAAAATCCATCTTTTCACTGCAAAAAACGACATATGCCACAACTTATTATTCAAATTCTTGTCATTTTAGCCTAGTTTTTCCTATTTCGGACATTTTTTTGGTAATAATTTAACAATTTTGAGTCTGTAATCAATATTTTTACAGCAAGATCCGGCATATGCCAATTTTATTAATTTTCAAATTTTGTTATTATATTCTAATTTTACCTAATTAGGCTATTGTTAGATTATTTTTAGCCATTTTGAGTCTGAATAAATCACTATTTATGGCAAAATCCTGCTTTTGCCACACAAAAATTTATTCTTAATTTTGGTCATTTTTGCATAAATTTGCATATTGTTGCTAGTATTTTTATCTTTTTGGCTATTGCATAAGCGTATGCAACAAAGGAGAGTGCAGTTATTTCATAATCGAATTTTTTAGTGATTCTGTTAAATAATACCACGATTTTTTATATTCTTATAAATGAAATTCAAATGACTGCGAATATTATTAAAACAAGACCGACACAATCATAGAGAGCTCACTTTTAATAGGTATTTGCAATCTTATGTCAAAAATTTATTAGTTTTTTAGTCAAGATGGTAAGATGACAAATACCTTTATTATTATAAGAAATAGGAGAAATCCCTTTATAGATGTAAGACTGCGGACACAAAGACGGACAGATGGACAGACGGACAGACGGACATACGGACGGACGGACGGACAGTTTCAAAAGCATAAGCTTTACTTTTTTATAAAAGTCAGCCAAAAATATTTAAAATTTTATAGAGACCTTGATGCTATGAGTTAATAGAAAAAGCAGGTACCAAACCGTTTGAACAATAGTTTTATTTTAAATAAGTTTGTAGGAACAGATAGACATTAAGTTTACAGTATTAAAGGTTGCAAAAAATTTTTACTGATTAAAACTCTTAGAAAACTAAAAATATGAAACATATAGATTGTAGATGTTTAGGATAGTTATATTTCTTAATAGTTATTTTAAACAATGTATAAACATACTAAAACTTTTTACTCTGAATAACATGTTTTAGTGAGTTTAAAGTTTTAAAACACCATAAAAGTTTTTTTAAATTACGATTTAAAAGTCAATAGTTTATTAAAGTCAGTGCATTACTAACATTCATTCTTGTTTTATTCTTTAAAATACTGTTATAATTATAACTTAAGTGAGTGATTTCGATATTTGTTTTATTATTAGTTAAGCTTTGAACAAGTTGAGATCAAATAATTTAGTTTTTTATTTGGTTTAATTAAAAAATTATTTTTTTAGTTTTTTAAAAAAAGTTACAAATGGTTTCTGACATTCTTTATACAATTGTTCTGAAGTTATATTTATATCGTCTAATCTCCCAACATATTTCATTTGTAGGCCGAAAACCTTTGACTAATAATTTTAAAATATTAACGAATTTTTTTTTATTAATTGTGTATTTTTTTGTATGCGTTGTAACTTAACCTTTGACCCTTTATATTTATTTCGACTACTCCATCCACTACAACCAGATCCAATTGTACCACTGGCTCCACCACTTCCACCAGTTACACCATATTCAACAGGACAACCAGCTCCAATAATACCGGCACTACCTCCTGCTCAAAAATCTTCAGCCTTTTCTGCCTTGACAACATTAGCATCGCCACCTCCACCAGCCCTTACATCTTTAACCATTTAAACATCAGCTCCACAAGCCTCAACAGCACCAGCAAAAACGCCAACACCACTAATGACAACAGATTTCCCATAGTGAATTCGCGCTAAATCTCAGGCAATAAAGGCCACTGAATTCAATTAAAGTTCAAGTTATAGTCATGTTTTATATAGCCAGTGACACTACTACCGCTGTGTGAAAACATGCGTTTAAGCGTGTTAATTTACCTAGACCTTGATTTTAACATTTACATTAAAATCAAGGACATTTCTGACGCATTTTTTGACAAATGGCGTTTAAAAATGCGCATTAGAGTCTGAAAAGGCTATATTCGAGCTCAGCAGAACAATAAAAATTCATTTGGGTTTATTGCCTATTTTGGTTAGCAACAAATCTGAATTAGTTTGATACAAACAATTAGTTTGATAATAACAAACTGTTGTTAATTTTTTACTCAATCAGATCGATTATCAAAATGTTTGTTATTTGTTAATGTTATTTCATTAAATATTGATTTAGTTTTTCGTTTTTTAGTTAATTATCTCTAAACGCTCAAACAATAATTTGGACCCCATTTTCTTAGAAGAAGATAAAGATCCTAAAGATAACGATTAAGAAAAGAAAACGAAAAAGAAAACTACAATCACTCAAGTCGAAAAGAAAGATAAACAATCTGCGGGTTCTTTCTTTGATAAAATAATTCCTTACAGTGATGATAACCCACAAAATTTCGACAAAACAACTCAAATTTCACAAACTGAAGGTAATGGTATTACAGTCAATTCTATTTCATGAATTAGAACAAGCAATAAAACCGAAATAAGTAAATATCAATTCGCAGTTAAAAAATCAGTGATTTCTAATATATGATTATTGCATTACGTAAAGTAACTCAATACAATGAAAGCAAAAATTAACTGTGAATGAATTAGCTGTAACGGTCTGTGTAACGATTGTTTTTCATTTTTTATTATAAATTCGATATTGTTAAATCCTGTTTATGTTTTGCCAAAATAAGGACAAACTTAAATTTAATTTAAATTTTTGGTGTCCTTAAAAACTATAATATTTTTTTGTTTACACTACAATATTTTCTCAATGGTTTAAAGATAAAACGATCGTGGACCAATTACGACCAAATGAAAATTCTTGAAGGCAAAGCTTAAAAATCTTTTCTTGGAAAGTTCAAAATGAACTTGTTTATTTTGTTCAAAAATGTCAATTACGATACAATTGAATTTGTATAAAACATAAGAATAAATCTTTGAGCTGGTAAAAATGTAATGAAACGCATCACACATATCGTTCGAACTAAATAAGAGTTCTAAAAAATATATAAAACTGTATTGCTTTTCATCCTTCTTTTGTACATACAATGTCACGTTCTTCTAGAATACTTATTTTAACTTTCATTTTCGAACATTAACTAAAATTAAATTAACAATTTGAAAACGTTTTTGTATTATTAGAAAAATTATAGTGGGAACTATTTATAACTGAAAAAGCATGTAACATAATGTGTATAATATGTAAAGTGTTATACGGACGAATAAAATTAAATATCTTATAAATATAATTTTTTGAATGTTAGTATTAGGCTCATTACAAAGGGTCCCATAAGGGTTTCTTAGTTTATTAAATGATTAAAAACAGATAGTATTAAATTTTACAGTTCGTTTATTTGCATTCATTGAATTTAAATTTAGTTTCTTAGTATCCTAGCTTTAAGAAAATAATATAATTTATTTATTTCAAACGATTTTAAAAGGTATTTCTGAAAAAATATACAGAAAATGTTATTTTTAAAACTTTATTTCTTGTTCAAACAAATAAGACACAAATAGAAAACAAAAAGAGATTCACAGTCGAACCAATCTTCGGAATTTAATAAATTTAAAGTAAAAAGGGTTAATCCATTTCCCTTTTACTACAAATCAAACTAAAATCAGAATCTAAAGGATAACTTAAAATAAAATTATCATAAAAAATCATTAATTAAGGTTGTATTGATATCTTTTAAAAGCTTCAATCTTTTTACTTCCTGTTGCGATAATCTTATCCCAAATAAAAATATTGTTTTAGATGTCAGGATAAAATTTATGGTACCTATTTTATAGTTAGCTGACTTTAACATTAATAGTTCTATAAAATTTTCAATGGATACGGACTAATTTTTTGAAAACTAATTGAATTTTAATTTTTAAAGCTATTTTATCGCATTTATAAAAAGTCACCGTTTATACATATTTTAGTTATAAAACTTATCACAAGTAAACTTATTTGAATCATAGATAGTGATTTATAAGGGCAGTGACCGCATTAAAGTGCAAACATTTTGCCAAATATAGTGCTCCATATTATAAATGAGGAATAAGTTAATCTGGTTTATATTATAAAAGAATTAATCTCATTATATTAATAATTTAACTAAACAAACTAATCAAAGTCTATGACAAAACGGTAATACAACTAATGTAAACACACACATCATACAACTTGAAAACGAACAAGTAAGTGATCGATTGCAAAAGTAGATGTAAGCAAGTAAAAAACATGTTGAAAGAAAAGATAAAGTATAAATAAAAGTAAAATAAATAAAAACAAGTATAAACATTATTAACTTAGCTCTCACTTTGACTCCAAATCTTAAGTATATATTTTAGTTTGTGCAATAGTCACAAAAAAATTCCGTAATACTCAAGTTTTCTACACACCAAAACACAACCAGTTGTACATGTCTGCAAAATCAGCTAAACACAGATCTTTCAAACAAACGAGCCTAAGAATATAATAACTCAATGAATCGGTTTGATTAATGTCAGTGGAATCTCTATCCATCGTTAATAAATCACACTGAGATTTAACCTTTCTGTTAGGCTTTCCTTTTCGACTGCTTGTTTCAGAAGATTGGACATTCCACGATAAGGCAAGACTTTTATTAATGTAGTTTAAGATGTACTGGACAAAGCTATATTGGTCAAGAAGTAACTGGATATCCATTTTGGCGCATAGCAGTCGTAGTGCTTCCGGATTGAAACCATTAACTCCTAGATATTTTAACTTCCGTTTCAGAAATACTTTTGGATTTTTTAGTTTAAATCGTATAACTAATAAATATTCCCCATTATCCAAATTAGTTTCATTCAAAAATTCATTAAAACTGATATCAAGCTTTTCTTTATCTATGACTGCTAATAATTTTGTGACATCTTTGTGAATTTCGAAGTAAAGTTCTTCATCAGTGAGAGGTTCCAATATAAGAGTTTATGGTAAAGAACACTGTGAAAATAAAACCGACACGTAACTGTATCGCCCAAAAACTTTTTGCAAGAGAAAAAATGCTGATGCGTTTGAATTCCAATTAGATTTTCTTCAATATCTTCGCTATTGGTCGTAAAGTATCTATCAATAAACTTTTTGAAGTTCTCAATTGAAGTGGTATCAAGGTTCGAATAAAGAGGGGAACCTTGCAACCACAACAAATCGTTTAAATGAGGGCTGCCGGGATGTTGAAACTTGACACGAGTTTATGAGTCAGTGATTGGGGTGTGACTAAATGGTCCATTTGAATGCTGAAGTACTTGAAACTGTTCTCGATTCAAAATTAAAATTCGATGATGTTTGCACACAAAAAGCTGACCATTTATATAGTTTCGGTATTAAGCCAACGAATATTACATTTCCGCCATGTCCCGATACTATTTTTAATAAGATCTTATGGATTTTACAATGTCTGTTTTTACCTTTGTTAGCAGGTGTTAATATTAAAGTAATAAAGGACTTACAATAATAAGGTTTGATTTAGGCTCGATTTAATACCTAAAAAATAGTGTGCTATCTTTGAAAGTGTTGTTTCTGTCTACCTTAAAAATTATTAATAAAAAGTTTTAAATAATTTTTAGGAAGTAAATTTTAATAAATCATTTTAATTATTTAATTATAATTCGAATGGTCAAAAGAAAACAAATAAAGATTATCATTTGTATTTTTAAACTATAAATAAATAAATGAAATTGATTAAACAAGAATGAACATTAGTAATGCGCTCACTTTGATTCTAATTTAAAATCATATATTTTTAAGTTTGTAATTAT
>JAQIXJ010004046.1:0-11495 GCA_034700185.1 Phthiracarus laevigatus | reverse complement strand
ACTTTTACTTCAAGCAAAAGCAAAAGTCGAAATTTCATATCTTTTGCTTTTACTTTACAAAAAGCGAAACAACACTAATTTGAACTTTCAATATATTTAAATCTTTTTTTACAATTAAGCAAAACACATTTTCTTCAAATGCGATAAATGGTTATGTTTAAAATGATTCAAAAGCTTAAATTTATTTCATTAATAGAAATTTGAGTATGATAAGATATTTTTGTAATACTACAAAGAAACCAAAGACAGTCGAAAAATATTAACTTTAATTATGTAAAATAGTTTAAAATTTATAAATATCTATTTGAGCAACTGCTGAAAAGTTATTTTACTATGATTTAGATCTCTTCACGTCTTAAAAACTTGTTTTATTTGTTGCACATTTTTTTTAATCTCCATCTAATTACATTAAAAGATGCAACCGAATTCATAAATCTTTCTTTAATTATATGTTTATTAAAGGTAAGTTTATATAACTTTTCTTTATGGTTTCCCATTGTCAATTTTTTTTGTTGTATCTCTTCAATCTGGCATTCTGTTAATTTTATTAGTAGAAAACTTCAATATTAAGAGGGATAATAACTTATTGATTATTGTTAAAAATAATCAATTTTGTTGTTGTTTAAAAAACTGAGTAAAACACAGTTCATTTAACAAACAATATTGTTTTTTATCAAAGTTTTGTTAATTGGAATGCGAAACTGAAAATATTAATTTTTTATAATCGGATAAGATTATATATTACAAATTTTTTACACTGTATTCAATGTTTTAAATTTCATCTTATCTTGTAATAATAAGAAACTATATTTTTTATTTCATTTATTATTTAATTTGCACCTATAATTGTTTTTATTTTAGTTTAAACGATGTTTCTCTGTTTACTTGCAAATGTCCGCTGCTTCAGAGTTAATGGAAGTAGTAGAATCGCAGGTATACGGCTTACCTATCAACCGTAGATATATTTTTGTCGTTGATAAAACCTAATTTGTAACTAAGGAGGTCGCACTGTTGTGCCGGGAGTTAAATCAAGCTGACTTATATTGGCTATTCCTAAAATATTCCGATTTTTTATAAGCTTAACTTAATTTAAGAACACATTTGATGTTAACTATTCGAAAATAAAACACTGAATGAATAATATTATCTTAACACTGACTGGTGTGCAATTTAAAATATTGTTTTAAAACACTAGTGCATTACTAATGTTATTCTATATTTTTTTATAATATTGAGTTTTAAGGTTTTAAAAATGATAAAAACAATTCGTTTATTGCGTCTGATGTTTCCTCTTCCACAGCCAAACGATAAATTTATGAGTATAGCGTATACACTTACTGATGACAATGGTGTAAAACATTTAAAATGTTTATTGAAACTACATTAATTTTAAGTTTTGTTTATTTAAAATAGAAATCAATTATGTTAAAATCAACATAAGATTAAAAATAAAAGAAGACGCTTTCTAATGTTTAATATAGTTTGTAACATACATTGTTCCAAAACATTTTATGTTGAACTTTCCAAGCTTTATTCCTTGTTTGAAGACTATTTTCAACGTTTGTTCATATATTAACTCGCATAAAGTAATGATCTGAGCTGAACTGGGGAAAATAGGTTTAATTCAGGTTATAAGCTATTAGTTTGTGATTCTAGTTTTGATCTGGTATCAAGTCTTAAAAGGTCACTATAAATAAAAAAAATCATTTAAATCTTTGAATAAATGTTGAAACTATTAATTCATTGTATTTAAAAGGTCTGGCAAACGTCTCCATGTATTGTATTGAAAGCTTGATCATAATTTGATAAAATTGAATTTCGAGAAAACAATACAGTTTATATAGATCTTGAAATTATTTTAAATAATCGAAAAATCAGTTCTATATTTGACTTTGGTATTAAAATTTTAGTACATTTTTTTTATTTCGGAACTGACTTCTAGTTTAAACTATTAAGGAACTGACTTTTAATTCATATTTTAGTATTGGTAAAAATTGATAACTTTTCTTTGTTGTTTACAGCAAACTTGTCGTTTTTAGTTGTTTTGAGTCTTATTGGACTTAATTTTAATTTTATAATTAGAAAAACATTTATTAAGACGATAATAATTTATACACTGGTGCAAAAAATAATTACCTTGGTTGTTGGTTGAAAATTTGTTTAAAAACACAATTCGGTGAACAAACATTATTGTTTTTTATCAACATTTTGTTAATGTAAGTCTATATTGCTCCTTAAATTTGTTATCATCTTAGAAAATTATATATTAAAATTTTAATAGGCTGTATTTAAAGTTTTAAAATTCAACTTATCTAGTTATAACAAAAACCAATATTTTTTATTTTAAACTTTGTTGTAAAAAAGTTTTAACTCTGATGTGTAACTTCTAATGTAATGAATTTAAAATGGTATGAATTGTTGGAAGTTAATTTGAAGAAACATGAATATTTGACTTAAAGAAACAAAACATTTAACCGACCTTTGTATTTTTAATCAAACATAATTAATAATTAATATTAATAAACTAAATTCTTTGTTTTCATTAAAATTTTAAGTTTTAACTTGATTTTATGATTTATTATAAGATCAAGAACGTTAAAAAAGTTCTGTTGGTCGTAACTAAAAAAGCAGGTTTCCTATTTTTATCTTTATTCATAGTAAAAAAGTGTTGCAAATTGTAAATCGAAGACTTAATGTTTTCATTAATATTAATTCTGATCATTGCTGTTCTGTTTTTTAAGTTCTTAAAAATAAAATATTATTTCTCAACTTATTAAATATCTCTTAATGGATGAAAAGAATATGATAATTATTAATTTGATTTAGATTTATTTTTCTTTAAACACTAAGAATGTTTAGTCATATTGAAAAAGAAATTTAGGAACACAATCGTGTTTAAACTTCATCTGTAAAATATTAATCTTTTGTAAACAATTTAATTAAACCTAGTTATCTCTTAATTATTTGTGTGCTTGAAATCTTTGTTAAATAGTTATTTTAAGAACAGTAAAATTTACTATATAAATGTTTTTCTTATAATTTATAAATTTTATTATAATCTTAAATGGCTTGTGCTAACCCTCAATCATGAAAATATTTTTTCAAATAGAATACAAGCAAAATTAAAAAAAGAAACCATCTAAAATTAAAAAGATAATCATAAGGCTTATTTTAATTAGTAAACAATAGTGGTTAAAGTTAAATTAAGAAAAAATTCAATTTAATTTAACTGTAGTAGGCAACTGAATTTTACGTTATATATTTTCTGTAAAACTATAGATTTGGCAGATTACAATATTTATATATTTGGTGTTTTTTGAAAATTAAAAAAAAATTCAAAAAATAAATAAAACGATTAGACTATTAAATAAGGAGAATACATTCATTTTATATTATGTCAAACTTGCATAATTACGTCATAAATATAATCTGAGATATAAATGGATTATTTTGATGGTGTCTGTCAAGGATATTAACTTATTTTTAAAAACATTTACATGGTTTCTCTTCTCTAAAAAATGTAACTATAAATCATTTTTGTTTGTGTGCAGTTAATAAATTAGTCCGTTTGTTTTTTATGTTTTACTTCTTATTTTAAGAGTGTTTTCAGTTTAAAATTATAAATCAGACTTAGTAAAATGTTTTATTGGATTTTATATTAATTATGTAGTAATCAACTATTTATGAGTTTTAAGAAAAATCATATTTGATCTAGGTTGTGATTCATCAAACTCACGGCAGTTTGATTTAAATTGGTGGATGTTTTTTTGCGGATAAAAATATCACAAAATAACAGTATTTATTAAGATAAACTTGAACAAAATTTATAATAGTGTATATTGTGTGATTTCTTCTTTGCGATCAGTTCCAAGTGAATATGCAATGTTCTAACGATGAGTTATGGTTACTTTGGTATGGCATAAGCAACTATTTCACACCATTATCTTTCAACGTACGTCACTTTTATCAAAGTGGAGACTTGGTGGAAGAGGTATGGCGATCAGTTTTAAGTGAATGTGCATCGTTCTATCGCTAATTCATGGTTACATTGGTATGTCTTAAGCAACTATTTTACACCATTATCTTTTAACGAACGTCACTTTTACCACTGTGGAGACTTAGAGGAAGAGGTGTGGCAGTTAGCTTTTAGAGAAGCTTCTAGCGATTTCTGTTTTATGTTGACTGCTTAGTCTATTTCTAAACAGTTTAAATGTTAGTGCAATCAAAACAAAGTACACGGTGTAAAATTCTATTGTTGAACTAAAATGAATTTTATTGTTCTAATTTAAAACTTAAACAAACTTTACGAACATTATTTGATAATTACTAATTGATTAAAATGGATGTTTTAACAAAAAGCATAGAATAAGATGCCATATAATAGATGTCGTTACAAATGTCGTTATAAAGTTTCTTCAGGGATTGCATATTAAGATAGATAAACTTTAAATTTTTCCTCAAAACTTTTGTAATGGACGCGCATCTTAAAATTGTTTAGAGACACCTAAACTTTCCAGCGCTTATGCGAATTAAGACTGACATCTACATAGTCATAACTTTGCACTTTGTTTTTGGCAGTAGTAGTTGCTTAAGCTATAAATGAAAACTGTGTGCATCGAACTCGAACCTTTCAGTTTCGGCGTTTTCTGATTCTTTGTTCGAAATTTTTCTCAAAAAGTTCAATTCATAATTTTATTCGTTTTTCATAAAATGTTTCGAATTTCCGTAAGGCACAGTTAGAACCATTTACAAGTCCGTTTAAAAGTTGATGTTATTAGTAATCATTTATAATTCTATTTGTTTCAATAAAAGTTTTAATGGCTAACCATATGTTATTGAACTTAAAACTCCGAAACAATTTTTAGATCATGATTTTGTTACTTCACTACTTAAGTCAACTTGAGCGGTATCTTTTGTCATGCTTATAAAAATTCAATTCCCGAGTTAGACTGATTCCTGTGATAAAATGTTCTTTGCCTTCTGCATTTGTTCATTATAAATGCATATCAAAATTCGGCTATTTTAGCTTATTTCGATTGCAGAGGTGATAGAGATTATACTCTGTAATCTAATTTTCAAATTTTTTTTATATTTTAATTTAAATTGTTCAACAATGTCGTTTCCATGTTGACAGCCCTAGTCCAATAAGGCCGTAATTGTTAGGTTAACGTTTATTTTATAATTTTTTGTCGGTTTCTCTCCAATCGAAAAGTTTTTAATTATTTAAGTATTTTAATGACTGCAAATCATTTGCTTGTTGAAAAATGGTTTTATTACATTATTCGGTTAATAACTATTTTGTATCATTTCTAAAAACATTTTTTGTTTGGAAATATAACAGATAACACTGTTTGTGTAAAACAGTTTTCTTTAAAATCATACAATTTTTTTTCATTTAACATTTTATTTAGTTAGATTATTTGTATTTTACAATTTCCAGATTTAGTTATTGATTTTTTATGTAAAAAAAATTTATTTGAATTAAATAATTATAAATAATACTGAATTGTGTTAGATTATGTAATTAATTAAAGTGGTAACTTTATAACAAGTAGTATTCAAAAAAAATCAAACATTAAGCCGATATTTATCAAAAACATACAATTATTGATGTTTAATTTAACGTAATCTCATCGGAAGTTAAAAAAATAAAAAAATAGGATATTTCAATTGATTAAATTAACAGTTTTAATGTCAACTTTGCGAAGTAATCGACATGAAATAAATAATTCGGATGAAAAAATACGAACTATTATTAACTACTGTAATTTATTGAATGTAATGACTGATACAATATATTAATAAAAAGATTTAGCAATAAACTTAAAATACATAATTTGTGAGACCAGAGTCCAATTAATTATATAAGAATAAATTTACATTAATTGTTTATGGAGAGCAAAACAAAATTACAGTTTTGAAATATTAAATTTAAAATTGAAAAATCTTAATTTCTTAAGTTAAAATCCAGAACAATATTTTTTTTGCTCACTGAAAATATCAGCTATTGGATTTGGTATTTCTGTCTGTGACTGTAAGTCTGTAGATTATTTAAAGTAGGCTTTTTTAAAAATTGTAGTAGGCTTTTTTGTTTTTATATTTTTTAATTTCATTTAATTATTTTGATTTTTTCAAATATTTCAACTTTTTTCGTTTTTACTCTTTTTTCAATTTTTTCAATATTTTCAATTTCTTTGATTTTTTTAATATTTTTTCAAATTTTTCAATTCAATGTAATTTTTAGTTCAGTTCATAATTAGGTTTAATAACCAAGTAATAAATTTAAATGCTACAAATTTAAACAATTATTGCACATACTGAAGTATTTCATAAAGAATTTAAACAAACTGAAGGCATTCCTAATGTTCATTCTTGTTTTCATTTATTATTATCATCATTTAATTCAATATACAATTGTTGCACAAATTGTTTGATTAATTAATTCAAAATAATAAATTTTCCAGTTCAAAAATCAAATCGAGCGACAAATTTACTTGAAGCTCATTTGAAGATGATAAAGTCTTCATAAAAATGAGCGAAATTATGTAAAAGAACTTACATTAAAATCATTGGATTTTTATAGACTACTTGAATATTTAATTTATGGAATAATTATTATAACTCTTACTTATCACATATTTTAGAACATATTGAATTACGATATAAAAATTTCGACTGTGCATTAATTACTACTGAATATATAATATCAAGGACAAAATCTTTTTGTAAATCCGTTGTTTGTCACACAAACTCATTATTATATAATTATTATTTCGTTTCTTTTATTCGCCTGTTGTCAATCTGTCCTAAAAAATGCGTTTTATGACTGTTAGTTTGCCAATTTATGATCTTAATAAGTAACATTTTTTTCATTGAAAAATTTGTTATCAACCTTGGTTAATATTATGAAAAAATTGAGATTTTACTTACAAAATTAAGAAAAATAAAAACTGCAGGATTTTAATTTATATAGACAATTGATTTGCTATAATTAATTGGTAGTTGATAGAGTAAATACTAGGCTATTACACTTAAGATATTATTGATTTTTTTTATGTGAAAATATTATTTTAATTTATTTTAGCTTGTTTTCATAAAGATTATTTATTTCCTCAATTAACAAAATTTTGAAAATTAAATTTATAGAATCATTAATTAATTTATAATCTATGAAAATGTTTTGATCTTAAACCATGATTAATAATTATAAAAATTAGAAACAATATTATAAACAAACAATAAAAATAAAGTTTTTTGAACTGAAAAACATCACTTTGAATTAATTAATTTCATATTTACTTTTTGCTCAGTTTCCAATAATGTCTACTCTAATTTGTTTGAAGTTACTAAAATTTACATAGTTGTCATTAATTGTTTGTTCTAAAAGTTCAAAATTATTATTTCGTTAGTATCAAACACGCTTTATTATTATAATTGATGTTTAAATTCATCCTCGAATTAAATGTTCACATGATCGAATCAAGGTTTTTATTTAGTTCAAATTCCAATCTGTTTCTTATGTGTTAAGGTTATTGAATACATAGCACTGTCTACATTTACGTGTATCGTGGAAAAATTTCATTGCTTCTGTGTTATTAGGTTGTTTTAAATAACAAGTAATATAGTTTTATGGTGCGCCTATACCAAATATACTACACCTGTAAATCGACAAATCAAAAAAATAATTCAAAAATAAATAATATTGACAGAGAAATTGAAGAACTTATTATAAAATTTAATTTATGTTGTAAATAAGCTTAACATTTAAATTTTTTGTTCTGGTTTCGGATTGTAAAATCATTGTTTAAAAGAATCTAAAGTTATCTTACATTTTTAAACATATGTTACTTCAGATTAAGCCATTATTATTTAAGGGGATTGGGAAGTTACTGGTTTCTTACAGGTTTACTTAATTAATTTAAACTCTCTAGTTAAATGCGTTAGTTATCAATAAATAACAAGTATTTAGAATTTTTGGATTTTGGATGAGTTCTTAATTTTGAAAAGAAAGGTAAACAAAAATATCTAGTTAAACGGATATCCAAAATGGAGATTTCATGTCTGTTATAAATGCTTAGTGTTTGGATTAAATCAAATTTAAATTTTCACGTAAAAACATAAGGTATAAAACGTATGCGATTTTTCACTTATCACTCTGGATAAAAGTTGTTAACAATGTTGTAGTATCTAACATTTCGGGCGACTGGAGTCCATGTATTAGATATCTTTCATATTTGCTTAAGTTTTAAATATATTTTACTGAATAATTACAGTTTTATTATCAAAACAAGAACTAGCATTAATAATGCGCTCACTTTGACTTTAAAATTTATTGTTGACTAAAATTATTGATTAAAACAAACAAAGCTTTTAAATATTATTGTTTCAATAAAAATATTTATGTTCTCTAAAACATTGTTATAAATAATATTTTTGTGACTGTAAAGGTTATTTTAATCATTCTTATTTTATCTGTCGACGTTTTTACATCAAAATTGTCTAATAGATTGAATAAAATGTGTTAAAATGTGTTTCAGTATAATTATTAAGACGCATAACACCAAAATATACTCATATTTGCCACGATATAAACCTTTTTTTGAACCGATTGTGTCAAAAATTATTCAAAAACTTATGTAAGCCCATTGAAATAAAAGTGAACAAAATTGTACAAATTTACTTGTTAACTTTGCGATAATACGTTTTAATAAAGAAAAAAATAACATTCATTAAACGATGCGTAAACGCAATTAAATGATTACTCATTAGCTTATCTCTGATACATAATTCGGTTAACCAGAACTACGGAGTAGATTTTCTATAGATTGTAAACATTCGCTTTTCGAAATGTAAGTCGTTAGAAGTAATTAAATCGGGTTTGATTACTAAAAAACGTCTAAAAGCTTCCATTTTCATCTAACGTATCGCATAGTATTCGTTTGAGTAAACCATAAGACAGTGTTGTTTCTTATCCGCAGCCGTATTATTAATTTTTTTAAATACAGCGTATATACCCAAGAAATCATGTTTGAACATAACCGAAATCGTGTATAAATAATCATTTTCATTAACCAACTTTAAGTAATTGACTGCTCCCATCAGTCACTTATTCAGCTTTACATTACTTAATTTAAACGCAGTATTATAATGCCGATTCGCGCCAAATGACAGTCTGAGACCCAATTTCGAAATCTCACACAGTTCAGCGATAATTATTTAAGGAACGAAAGGTATAACCAAAATATGTTTTAATAAAGTAGTGCAGTCATAATTATACAACAAATCGCCATTGTTTTCTTTAATCGCGAACGTATTACTCTCATTGATTATATTTTCCAGATATTGCCACATATCTTGTAATACAGTAATATTTTGCTTGAAGCTAACCATATAAAAATAAATGTTACGAGTACCGCGAAATTTTCGCATTAATTTTAAATATTCTCCAGCTTCGCTCTCGGTATAAATTTTATTCTCTGAAAACACAATACCGTGTCAGTGATAAAAAGCTTCCGTTTCGAAATGGTAATCAACATATGGTTTGATTTCGCTTTTCGGATAAAATAATCATATCCATTCTTTAGTTGCATCATCCCATAAAGTCATAGAAATCGGATCATCACATGAAGCGCCCGAGGAGACAATCGATGCTTGACTGCTCTCCGCCATTATTTTCTTAATATGTTTTAAATACTGAAAACAACTTTCTTGTTTTTTGACAAATCAAGCTAAAACTGTTGCGAGGGATTACTATTTGCCGCTAACTTATTATCACTTTGCGCATTAATATTTGGGCTATTTTCTGGAACAATTCACTAATAATAACTGTTGAAGCACTCACTGAATCAATTAAATTATTGTTGTAGTCTGTCGATTTAATACGACTGATATACGTGACACGACCCAAACTATCAATTATGCGCATTATAATAAGTTTATCAGCAGATCGTTCCGAAAGCGATAATCTATACAATTATGACGTAAATGTAAACAAAATCTTTTTGTGTATTAAAAATTAATAACATTAAATATTAAAATATAATTAGAAGACAATAATATCAAACATTATCACAATGAGAGTAAACACTTGTTTAAGACTAGTTATATATAAAATATAATTTAATTTATTTGGTTTCCGACTACGAGACGGATCTTATTTGGGTTTCCGGACTAATTAAACTATTGTTGTGATTGGTTTTGGTTTAGGTTATGAAAAATGTAATGTGTGTAACGAGAAAATTGTCGGAATCTTTGCCTACGTGTCTGGCCAATTCACGTTAAGAAAATTTGTCGCATCGCGATCAAAATAATATAAGTGAAAAATCATGTACGAAGCAATGACTATTGTTGTGAAAAGGATTAGACATGAATTCTTATTTATAGCTGTTTGTGTTACTGAAAATTTCTGCTGTAAAAATATAGACAGCAAACGAGTTTTGTCTCGTTATGTTATGTATAAAAAAATAAAATCAATTAGTTTTACTACTTTAATTTGAGTAAATAATTTCTTAATACTGGTAAATAAATGGCTTCAAATGAGTATTTTGGATCTCACACGTCTTACAAGTAAACTAATACATGTTTTGACAAGTACCTAATTGTGTCTATTAGAACACTTTAGATGTTAACTAGTCTAAATTTAAACAATGAATGAATAAAATTATCCTAAACACTGCCTGAGTTACAATTTATAACAATGTTTATAAAAATTAGCGATTCTTGTGATTCTATATTTTATTTACTTTTTAGTTTTAGGTTATAAAAATTTTAAAACTCTATTCAATAATCATCTCAGTATCATTTCAAAGTATTAGTAGTCAAGTTTGCTTTAAAGACGTTATATCGATGAACTTTATAGATTAAATGTTTAAATTAACATAATCTTATTCTCACATCTACATTTGGATATTAGATTCATCACAGCAAATTAGCCAGAAAAAAACATTGATAAAACTGCCAAAAAACATTTATTTACTCTATCTGTTGTAGATTTGTTCGATTCCACATGTATTAGACAAATCCTTTATTACAATATTTGATTTGTACTTATAACAGATCTTTATATTTTAGATGGAGAAATTTAACAATTGTCAAAAAAATATTTTGATTTATTTTCTCGTAATGATGGTTCACGCAACCATTTAACAGAATAAAGAACTATAAAGTGCTATAAAGTATGAAAAAAGACCTTGCACACATATAATCGGCTCAAAAACGAATACGCGAACCCTTGGTTTATTTTGTTGCTTTTTTATTGAATATATTCTTAAATAACAATTTAATAAAATAAAAAATATTTGTAATTTTATTTATTTTAAGTTTCAAGAAATAAAATAAAATAAAAAAATTTTAATTCATTAAATTTTAATTATTTAATTTTTTGTGATATATATATATGTGTTCAAATATTTTAAGAAAACTATAAACTTTGAATGGCATATAAGTACAAACTACTATGTTTATCACAACTTTGATCATATTTCCTGAACATAAAT